>JARJPP010000178.1:0-66664 GCA_030782485.1 Beauveria brongniartii
TTTCTTTTTTTTTTTTTTCCTTTTTTTTTCTCTTCTTTACTTTTTTGTTATTTGCTTTTTCCTTGTAGGCAAATATAAGAAAGGGGCGTGAGCAGAGGCTATGCAACAAGAACTAAAAAAAAAAAAAAAAAGAAAAAGAAAGGAAAAAAAAAGGAAAACGTGCGCAACTGCGAAATTAAAAAGTCGAATTACCCAGTCTGCTGTATTCTCCACTCTTCAAGCCACAAGTTTGTTCTGATTGTGACAAGCGCCGTGGACAAGAGTTTCTGTGTTGAGATTGCGGCCCGCCTTGGGTGATTTGATGAGGGCCCCATTGTACATATGAATATACTCCATATGATGCGCAACTTGGAGTCTCATCAACTACCGACGATCGGGGACGCGCTTTATTATTTTCGGGGTGAGCGGCCCTTGCCCCGTCATTCAGGCAGTGCAGGTGTGAATGTATGTATGCAGGTGGTGTTAATCCCGAGATCAGCAGACCTTGCAGAAGCCACAGCGCAAGCGCCCGCAGCGCCCCCGGATGCTCTTTTTCCTCTCTCGCTCTCTCTCTCGCTCTCTCTCTCTCTCCCTCTCCCTCAGTCTAGACAGGAGCTGTCATTTTTGACATGGCATGTTTTTGTCCC
Source organism: Beauveria brongniartii (assembly GCA_030782485.1). Lineage (NCBI taxonomy): Eukaryota > Fungi > Ascomycota > Sordariomycetes > Hypocreales > Cordycipitaceae > Beauveria > Beauveria brongniartii. The sequence continues at coordinate 627 of JARJPP010000178.1, forward strand.
ACAGATCTGGAGACTAGAGGACTGAGACTTGGAGGTGCCTTGATGACCCCAGAAAAGCAGGCAACCTGGTGTTAGATTGATGGCGCCATGGGAGGGGAGAGTGCTGCTTAATTAGCCCCAGCTTTTGGCCGTGTCGGTAATCGCAGCCATGGTGGCATCTCTTCAGGGACTTCCATTCCGTGTACCACTCTCACTGATGGTTAAACTTGTTGGCACCGGCCACTGCATACATTACGCAAGTGGCAAGGCGCATAAGTTGGAGCATAACACCAGATGAAGCAGGCTGTGTGGCATGCTACACCCCCCCAAAAGTCGTGAGAAAAGAAGAAAAGGATATCCCGCCTGACCTTGGGGCTTGCAGAGTAGTAGCACGGAAGCAAGCCCACCGAGAGCACCAAAAGGTATGTATATGCACAGTATGTGTGTGTGTGTGTACGTGTGTGTGTGTGTGTACGTGTGTGTGCGTGCATATGTCACTCCTTCTGCCAGTTGGATGACGAGGGCCTTTGCCAACCCAATCTTTTGGGAGCCTGGGGATTTGTAATTCATCGTATTTGGTGGCTGTCAGATTGGCCAGGTCTGGCCAAGGTACTCCGGGTATACCCCATGAGAGATGGGTTGACACACACACACAAGGGTGCGTAAAGGGTGCTTTTTCACCACTCCGATCGGTGCAAATGTTTCGTTTCTGTGTGTCGAGATGAGGTAAAACACGATGAGAAAGTGTGCAGTCTTGCTTTTTGGTGCCAGGAACGGCCGTGGCTGCCAGACAACATGTGAGGCTGCGGTTGTTGGCCTTTCCAAGCAGCCAGGGTTCAACTTGTACACTTTTGTTTGGACAAAGAAAAAGCTGTCAGCGACGACTCGAACGAGCAGCTTTCTTTGAATGTCTCACCTTGTCGCTTTTGCGACGAGCCCCCTTGACCTCTTACCGGTGAGCCTCCTCATCTTGCTCTGACCTCTCTGCTTGCCCAGCCTGTCGTCCCAATGAACTGCGGTTCATCAAAGCGGCCCATCGCCATCGCCGGCCCATATAAAAGCAGTTTGTTCTAGTTTTTCCAACTAGCTCGCGCCATGCCGCTGCTGGGGGGGAGTCCCGCCCAGGGCCAACCCGTTGCCTGCCTCGACCACTTTTTTCCTGTGATAATCCACCACACTGCGCGCCGTGTTGCATTTTTTGACTCAAAAGACTTACCTGATTCGGATCTATCGCGCAGGATTGTCTCGTCTGCGCGGCAGCAAATACTGTCTGTCCTGCAAGCCCCAGACGGAAAGATTTTCTTGGTCGAGTCTGCGGCGACTTTTGGGAGAGTTGATCTATGGAACCAGTCACTGCCAAACTTGGATGGCACATTGGGTTACTTTTATACAAGAAACTACAGTATCGCTTCTATAACTGTAAAAAGAAATAAAGGAAAGTAAATAAAAAAAAATAAAAATAAAAGACTTTGCTGGTCGCCACAAGCTTGGGCCACTACCAGCTGGCCTTTACGTATCGGGTGCTGGATTCCAACTGTGTTGCTGTAGACAGCACTGCGCTACCCAACGCGGCAGGCGGCCAGCCTCAAACGGGAACTCTGCAATACTGTAATAAGTATTTAGATGCATGCAGATGCTTAAAAGAGAAGCCCGTCTAAAAACCTCGGCACCAACAAATATATTGACTACTAATGGCGTGACAGCCATTTCAGGTTTTAGAAGCCTACCAAGTACTTGTGGATTTCTGCCAATATTTGCAACATTACGACATTGTAACCTGATCACGTAGCGAGGTCCCTTGAACAAGTACTTGAATTCGGGCCTGGTGCAACGGCAAAGCGCCCGTAGAACTCGATGGTATCGTTCGCATCGGCCCGTTATGAGACGCATTGTAATATGTGTGTTACCATGCGCGATAAATTGGACATGTTGTAATCTGTACAGATTACTTGTGCTCAGAGTGAAACTGGGGGACCAAACTGCCAAACGTTGTAAATAGTTGTCAGAGACGCTCGCCTACTTGGATGCGGCGGTTGGTGGTGTGGCCAGGCTTGTTATTGGCGTATTGTAATCCGTATGTGGGACGTGAATAAGGTGCTCTGCTCGTGTTGCTCGCCGATTTTTACCGTTCCGTCTCCTGGCTAGCCGTCACATCCTTGGCAATAACAAGGCCCACGTATATCTTGAATTGTGACGCATCGCACAGTAATCCGTAACCTAGGCTAACTACCATTGCACCATGAGGAGCTGAAGCGAAGTTGGAAATTATCACCCCAGTCAGCCTCGGCCCATACTTTTTGAGGTGACGTGACTTGATATTTAGCCTCTTTGCACGCTTCTCGTTATCGTCGTGCTGCAGTTCCATCCGATTCTACCGGACAATGGGTCAGTGTTGCCAATTTTTCAATGCCGATGGCCATCAGCAACTCGATGGAATGTGATTGACTTTGGGTATCCGAGCGGCAGGCAATTAGAGAGCTGCATTAGGATTTGGAATAGCTGTGAGATTGATTGATCGCCGGGTTATTAGGTCCCGCAGCTATACGCCACTCCGCTCGGACTCCGTGGGGGCCTTTGGGGGGGGGGGAGCGCCACTTGATCCCCTTGTCGACGGCATAATAACTGGAGGATGATATCCCTACGCGCATCATTCAACCGTTTGTCATAACGTTTGATGCGCAGCGCGGTCGAGAACTTTACTGTCAGGCCATGGCCAAAGTCTGTCAAGATGCTCCTCAGCATTGCCGAACCGGAAGCGACCGGGAATTTGCAAAATCTGCCGCGAGTGGAAATTATCATTGATATACATATTGTGCCTCGGCCTATATTTCCGCCGTGTTGCACGCCGGCGCGTCCATCGTGCGAAACCCCCCAAGGCCGTCTTCTTCGCATCTGGAAAATCGAGCGAGAAATTCGCCTCCCGAATACACAGAGGGTAATAATAACTGCTCACGTTTCTCAATTGTCCGCTTGCCAATGACAAGTAATACATGTTCGCCGTCCCCAGTTTCTCCAACTGGAATCGCTTGCATCTACGAAACCTGGAGCAACGCACCCGTAGGCTTTTCTTCACAAGGAACTCCCATCTTAAACAGGCACCCGAGACCGAGGGGTCAGACACCACGAAGTGGGATTCTAGTACAATCTGTATCCCAAGGCTCATTTCATCCATGGTTCTGCACTCGTTCCTTGTCGTGCTACCCCATGTAGTCAGTCCCCCTCGTCCTTGTGGCCTCTCCATCATGCATAGGAGGCGAGACCTGCGACATGTCTAACACTGGCACCAACAATGGAATGAACTGTGAAAATGGTTCGCAGATGCCAACATGTTGCACGTCCAGATTTTACCGCCACAGCAAGCCCAGTAAAGCGCATTCGAGACGGGGGCGGTAGTTGCTCATGACGACCGGGGGGGGGGTCGTTGACTAGTTCAAAAGAAAGCAGGTGACTGAAAGTCGCGCGCGGGCGCGACCAGGATGAAAGCAGCTTTGTCAAGTTCTGTGCGGGCTAATAAGGATTGATTTTACGTCGATGATGACTTCACGGAGCAAACTGCTAATGAGGCGCACCTCCCAGTATGCTATGGCGTCAACGTGACGGCCGCTTCGCAGCCCCTTCCTTGGACTATTGTCGTTTAAACTGTCGTTTACTAGCACCAACTAACTAAGTTAGTACAACACCTCCACATAACTACGAATACAAAGCAGATCTTGGCCGCCTCTTGGGCCCTTTCTTTCCGGGCGTCGCTAGGAATGGCCCACTTTGGACGGGATGTGCTGGAATAGCTACGGATTATTTAGCATGGGTTGGAACAAGCCCCCCGGGTGTGATTGCATTCTTGCCCGAGCCCGCCAGATTGGTTAAGCGCACTCTTGTTTTACGGTCGCTGCGGTGAGGCGTCTTTTCCCTCCAAGCTTGTTTTCCACCTGCCCACACTGCCGTAGCCTTGTCAAGTCGCTGACCCTCTCAAAAGGCCAACAGGGCGCAGTAAATGCTCATGGGTTTTCAAGTACGCAAATGCCCAAGAAATAATCCTCATCTGTTCTAGACTCTTTCAATTATTCCCTCCTCAGCCACGCCAACTTGAGGTTTGGCTGCTCGAGTGCCTGTCAGCGATCATGGCATTGGGGTCCTACCCTAGATAGGATGACACTTCTTTCTTCGGGGTTTGCAACGAGTTGCAATGCAACATTTAATATCTTGTTTCTGCTCCATGGGCAAGTAGGGTAGATTGTTCCGCAAGGTAATCTGTAATCTTCACGCATGCTAGTTCTCAAATGGACCGCCAAGTCCGTGGCTATTGTTGCTGTGTGGTCACATATGTCTCGAACGAGTAAACGTCCGGAAGCCACAACACGTTGGAACGAGTCGGCCGGGTGTCAAGTCAATGGCATGTAAGTCACTGGTCGTCTTGTGCGAGTCTGACGTAGCCGCTCATCTTTTAATAAATATCGGATCTCGTCGACGCAGAAGAAAGCCGGCAGCTGCTCCAGGTCCCTTAGACATGTCGTAGATTGCCTGTAACACCACCTAACCTTAATCAATGTCATCTGGAGCGCAAACGTTCCCGGGTTATTCTAGGCTGATTCTATCCGTACAAGTGCTACAAAGCAATCTTCACACCACACTGCGGCAGTTCTTTACCGCATGTCAACAAGTACAGTCTGAGGCGGCGCAGCCCCCCTCTCGGCATGCAAATGCGAGCGATGCAAACCGGCCACGTAGTGTCCCCAGCACCTCAGAAATCTCGTATCAAAGACAGGTTCCATGCTTTGCATAGTGATTGTTAGGGTTACTGCAGCTCGTCTAGCTGATATTCATGGGTCTACCGCTGGGATCGCCGAGGCCAGCTGGAGGATGACGAGTCCAAGCTCAGCATGCAGCCGGAACGGCAACCCGTACGAGTTGCTCGACCAGCGCATCGGTAGACAAGTATATTATGCTGCCAAGAACGAAGAATAGAAAGGGCAAAATCAGACCACAAGTCTCCCAGTCTCCCCTGTGGCCTCATAGTGTTGTCTCACGGTATCGATCAACATTCCTCCGCCATCCAATACTCCTCGCCTCCGGAGTATTGGAGGTATGGATCAGCTAATAAGCTCATGGTCATATGTACACATGCGTCCGTGGCTCTCCACTTGTGATTTTGATGTCATAAGATGATATTCTTCACGTCATGTGAGTACCACTCGGTGGTGTTAGTTGGTCATCATCGCGAGTCCAGGCTCACGAATTTCGGACATGGACAGCACACGACTGCATTATTGTGCTATTCCCGATAATTTGCTCCAGTCAATACATATCATTGTGTGATGATGTCGTTTGAATCGGCCCTTTTCGTTCTTCCCGAGTCTCGAATGCTGGGGTTCATCCCAACTTTCTTTTGATATCGAAACGTTGAGCTGCACTCAAATACAATACAAAGTTACTTTCCTGTCAGATATGCACCACAAAGTCCAGCCAAGCGGACGCCTCTTTTGCGCTAGGAATGCCAATGTCTCACCCAGGCCCTCCCACACGATGGCAAGAAAGGTGGTCAGTGTGACAGACAGGGCCCGCCAGATACCTCATGACAGTCATGGTTTTTCAAATCACCTGTATCAATCTCCAATCAATGCGGCCAGGGCCGGGATCCCTACCCGCTCTGGCAGCCCAACGATGTTGCTGTGAGCCCAGCATATCCTCACTGCCTGCCCATGCTGCAGCAAGGAACAAGTCCGTGGCACGGTACCACCACCCTCCACCTAAATCATGCTTTTAATCTTGGTTGCTATTCGATTGAGGCTTTTTCTCGCACACACCCCTCGTCTCACCACCCCCGCGCCCCGTTCCGTCATACTGGTAACCAAATGTAAAGTATTCGATATAACCCACGCTCAAGTACAGCCTCCTTACGCACTGACCGACTGATAAGTAATGATAACAACGAGGATAAACGGCCTTGCCGGTTGTCAATGTGACTGAGTGACAAGTCCATGTAGGATCCTGCTCATAGACTTCGTCATACAATCCCTGCTGCAAGTGACACTTTGCAAACGACAGTCGTGTCCAGGGCGCAAGTCAGATAGATTTGTCATAGAAACATATGCGGAAATGCCGCCATATGTACATTGGTTCTGAGGCCACTTGAAAGCAAACAGATGTATAGCTTCCCGCTTATGACCCATCACACAGGGTGGGCTTATGCATGAAATCACACCTCGGGCGCTCGTTTGAGTTCGGTCAACCAAGAGGCGTCGCGCCGACTTTCCAGCTGCTGCCAAAACGTGCCACCAAAACGAAGGTGTCCAATAAGCTTTGCGAAAAAGAATAATCGCCGTCATCCTCACAAAGACAGACGAGCAGCATGGCATGATGTGGCTCGGCCGGGGCCAGACCTCTTGAGTTCCCGACGACTGATCCTTCCTTTTCCCAGCCGTTGCAGAATTCATGCATCAGGTCACCTCCCTCAAGGTCAGGCCGTTGCTTTTGGAGGGACAGCGCGAGGAGGCACGAAAAAAAGAGGATTTCGGCTACTCCTGGCGGCCGGTGTGTCCCACGGTGGAAACTGAGACATCCCCACGGTCATGGCTTGCGCCCGCGTTCAAGGCAGCCTCGTAGCGAAAGCTCGGGCGCTTGGCCTTTTGATGCTGAGGAGACCTCTGCGGACGGGCAGATCTAATTGTCTGTCTTTGCTACCAGCGATGCAACATGGCCCCATCACCTCCCCCCGTCAGGCGAAGAGGGGAAAAAGCTCGACGGCCGCTAAAGTGATGCGGAAGCACCCGCGTCAGTTGTCTGGCCTCGCTAGTGGGGATCTTGAGAAACATTCCGCATACTAGAGCTATGTTTTCTCGAGTTGGAGCGGCAAAGCAGCCTCGTCAGTTCGTCTCATCTCATTCTCATTGTTTGTATCCGATCAATTGCGGACGGGTGCAATCCTGGGGGTGTCTCAACACAGGTTTGTGATATTTGTGGATTGAACATCGGAATTATTCCCAATAGCATGGGTTCAGTTCAACCCTTGGAGGATCATGTTTGGGACAAAAAGACGAGGAGACAAGCTGGACACTGCACGGCTGTGTAGACGGCGCAAAGTAACCCGGAATATGGACCAAGTTCAAAGAAACCTACGGCCAAGAATACACAATACCCCTTATAAGAGCATGTAGTAGTTGTGAACAATTCTGCGCTGTCTCGTAACATAATGTCGCTTGCCTCTCTTGACCATGGGATCTCGCCGCACAACCGGCCCGAAGGTGAGATTACCGACGCCAAACAGAGTAATCTACCCTCTCATTAGGCACAGTAATCTTTATTTCGCAACTATGCAGCAACCGGCCGCAAATCAGAAGAGAGGGCGAGATTATTCTGCCTGTACTCCGTACAGCTTCTCATATCGTGAAGTGGAATGGGAGTGCCATTGGTATCTGTAGAAAGTTCGACATTCGCAGCCTTTTGAAATACAAAACGCTACACAAAGAACTAGAAGATTCCTTTCCTTTGTTTAGTTTCCTGGTGACAATGAATAATAACAAGCCTTCACTTGTGAAATGTGAAGCTCTGGACACCTAGCAGAGGATTCTTCTATATTCATGGACGGCAAATGCTCGACAGTACGCAACATCGAATATATGTAACCCGATGATAGATACCTCAAGAATAAAGACAAATAAAACATTTACAAAGGCTACAATTTATTTCTCTTGAACCTAACCTTTATACACTTCCATTAGACCACTCACAACCATTGGCAAACGCTCATCAGCCTCTGCAAGCTTCAAGCAGATTTTCCTCCTATCTTCGAGTAGCTAGTGACGTCAAGTATGCAGATGATGCTTTGAGAACTGCCACCAACAACTCAAGTTTCCTTGAACTAATGTTGGCATGCGTACTTGACACAGTCGAATTGCAGCCTCTGGTGATGACTGGCAGGTTAGGCAGAGGGAACACTGGAGCGTCAGACATTCAAAATCGACTTAATCAACAAAGGGTTCAAGAATTTTGGTTTTCAATATCTGGAATCTAACGTATTCAACATTTCTGTCAGGTTACCTCTCGAACACCTAGCTACAGTGTCCACAGACATCGTTGCAGACTTTGCCCACGACACTATCTTCGGAACTCAGCCATGATGTTGTATCCGAAACCCTTCAATAACGGCCTTTAGAATCAGTCCTGTGATATCCAGAAGGCTTTAATGACTAGCTGCAGTCCATCTGCACTATTATCGGTGCCAAAACCGCTCTGGATGCGGCGCGACGCCTCTCAGTATGGTATCCGGCCCCGGCCACGCCCTACTGGCCAAGCTTGTCGGCCAGGGCTAGGGTCTTGAAAGTCATGCCGGGGCTCTGTGACATGGAAGAGGAGGTGCAGGCTTGCAAAAGACTGTGCGATGCAAGGGGAGTGATGCACACGTTGAAGGGTATCAGGAAAGCTGCGCATCATGCACTTGTCCCTTGAAGTCGGCAACAGCGCACTGCTATCCAGCTCCTACAATCTTCATGCAGAGAGAACTACACAGTGCCATATTCTCCTGTCTGTCTTCTCATAGATATGTTGCATAGCTGGCCTCTTGCGCCAGGTCTGGGTTCCGCTCGGCCTTGAAGTCTGCGCTCCAAGGCTGAGTCCCTATTCCGAACTCGTCCGCCACCTCAACACGGGGCTCGCGACTTACATTAGGCTATGCGAATCCGTAAGGAAATTTGGGCGCAGTGCAGTAGCAGCGCCTTCCGGTGCTTTCCGCGAAGATCATGTCTAGATGCATCAGCTCAGGCAGCCGCACAACGCCACAAGCCGAACGGGATGATGTAGAACCGGGATTTGCCGGCGCGTGCTGTTGAAACTACTTCTGTACTGTTCTTGGTATCGAGTTCGTATTTAATTGGTAGATGATGGTGTCCTGCAGACTCACACGTACCCGGAGGCTTGTTCATGCGAACGGTCACGAGGCCCAGTCAGCTGCGCAGTAGTTCTTGGGCACCGTGGACATCAGAAGTACAGAAGATAACAAAAGATCGCTTTCATGAGAATAAAAACAAAACGAGTGCCCCCTTGGACGAGAAACAAAGCGAACTAGTCGCTAGGTTGCTGGAACGACCGACGCCTCACCTGATGATAGACACGACAGCTGCTAAATCCTCCAAGTCCTTGAACTTACACCAGAAATAGCTTATTTTGGGACTTGCCTGCAATGAGCATAAACGAGGCGCTGGTGTACACCTTCAGGCCTCTATGTAGGTTTAAAGTATTCAGCTGCGGGTCAGCTTGAGTTCGGCGAAGTATATTGAGGGGTGGCAAGTAAAAGTATCATTTATATGGAGCTTCAGGTTTTTTAAACGTGAATATCCTCAGCTTGCGCTGCACGGCTAGAACTTTACTTTCAGAATTTTATCACTTCACTCGCACCACGCACGCAAAAATGTCTGCCGAACCACAGGAGACCAAGCCCGCTTCACCAGCCGGCGCGCAGCTCTTTGACAACATTGCCCCGTCATACGAGCAATCGACCGGCAGCAGCACCCGCGCCATCGCGCGCCAAATTCTCGAGCTCCAAGTTTTCCAGAATCTCTTTGACGCGCCTCACGACGCCGTCGTCCTCGACAATGCCTGCGGCACGGGCATCGTGGCTGAAGAAATCATCAGCCGATGCCGCCGACAGCAGAGCCCCAGCGGCGGGGGCGGGGGCGGCGGTGGTGGGGCCGTGCCCGAGATCCGCGCCGCCGACCCTGTCGACAAAATGGTCGCCGCGTGCGCCGCAAAGTTCTCCTCCCTCGGCGTGACTGACCGCTGCTCGGCGGCCGTCATGCCGGGTGAGAGGCTCACGTTTGCCGACGGCGCGTTCTCGCACAGCATCACCAACATGGGCCTCATGTTCTACACAGACGCCGCAGTGGGTGCGCGCGAGCTGCACCGCACGCTCAGGCCTGGCGGCGTCGCCGTCGTCACGACATGGGCGCAGCTCGGCCAAGTCGACGATATTCTGTATCCAGCGCAGCGGAGAGCGCGGCCCGGCGCGGAGCTGATTAAGATGCCGATCGAGCCGAGGTGGTTTGATCCCGCGCAAGTTGAGGCTTGTCTGCGCAATGACGGTGGGTTTGCAGACGTCAAGATTGAGCTGCGCAATGCGTACTATGCAGCGCCCACTGCCGACGCCCTCGGTGACCAGCTGCTGGAGCTGTTTGGCATGTTTTCCAAGACATGGACTGAGGAGGAAAAAGCATCATTTGGCCAGGCTGTGCGGGAGCTGACGCCGAATGTCGCAGTGCCATGTACACAGGTCGATGGAAGTAGTGGATACGGTGTGCCGGTGACGGCAATTGTGGCTATCTGCACAAAATAAGAGACCCTGGGACCGAAATCATCTTGGAAGCTCCCTCGGCAAGCCAGTGTCGAGGGGCAATGCTTTACATTTTATGCACGGATGCTAGTCATGTTCTTGCGATTCTTGAGCACGTGGTCTAAGTAGTTAGTCTCGCAGTAGGAGGAACGCGTCCTCGCTGATTGTCATCTCCGTTTCACTACGTGGCTAGTCACAAGTCGTGTATTCATAAATTTCCAACTCTATATCAAGTTATCCTATTGTCAGGTTATTTCCGGTCAGTGCCTCCGGTACTGTAGACCCAATTAGTATGCACAGCGATGCTGTTATCCATAATCCTATTCCAAGTTACAGAGTGCCATTTTTGATAATTTTGAGAGAGTCCAGCTGCCAATATCCATGGCCGCCACGTCTAATAATCTCACCAGCCTGTGAGAAGAAAGAGTCCACGCGCAAGGCTACAGGGCGAAGAAGTAGCTTTCCGACATAGTATTGCGTGGCTGCCAAACGCTGCAAAGACTGATGAAAGCTCAGAAGAACATGGTGGGCCACTCTGATATCGTCTGGGCCGGAGGCGACGATGAAAAGATGGATCATGAAGTTGCCGCACAGTATAAGTTGAGACCGTCCCACTGAGAATGTGTTAGAAGCTTGATGGCCTAAAAGGTATTACAGTAACTTACGACGGCCCCAGAAACCCTGCAAATCCCCCTCTGTGACTTCGTCCATAAAGGTTGCGAATTGTTGCATTTCGTAAACCGCTTCCTGAAAATTCCGACGTAGGCTCGAATTTGGATCTGCTCTGGCTGCTTTTGTGGCAGGGGAAAGGATCGCCCGAAACAGTAGAACTTTGGCAGCGTGGTACATCAAGTGCAATGGGCCTTTTATGCGAGTTAGTCCGGGTAACACGGGTGCGGTCTGCCATAGAGGGAAGCATACAGTTGTTATGGATAGCGGGAGCTGAGTTTATCCGTCTTGTGGACAAGCACTGCGGAAGCAGAGCAGGCCACTCATGGAGCTTTTCTTTCTGGGCTGCCAGTGTGTGAAAAACATGGTCAGGGCCATGAGGATATCGCGCACTTGGGTTAACAAGACTACCAAAATGTTAGCTGATATCACATATTTCGTACCGGTAAAAACTCACAAGCTGCAATCAATGATTTCGCGCACAATTCTGGTGATGCGTACCATCTCCAAGAATCGTTGACCAACAGCTACCTGGAACACTGATGAGTCTGGATCGACCATATGCTTCAGATCCTCCGGTACGTCTTCGTCGAAGCGGACGTCCTCCAAGTCAGGCGGTGTCGTGTCAAATGATTCACGATATATGTGAGGCGGATTACCATGACAGATGGAAGTCCAGCAATCAGCCATGTATATAGCCCACCACAACTTTTTGCGCAGCTTTTTCTCCCATGATTCTATGTTCCAGTTCGAAGGATCTTGGTGTAGGCCGCTCATCTGCGCGTTGGAGACAGCTTGAGCTGCGAGGATCCAGATGCTGGGCGTCTCTACTGTATCGGTCCAAGGCGGGGCCATGTGAATCAAAAGCAGGCATGCTTGCAGATTGGCGAGATTGGGATTCTCGAGCTCACAACGCAAGGAGCTCTGTGCTTGAGTATGCAACTCGTGTTGCTCCCAGGGACAGGGGCCCTTGAGCGACGGGTCTCTATTCCAGAATACCGTGGCCAAGGCGTAGACAGCGCCACGAAGCGATGCTGGAATCTTTTCCTTGCTAGAGTTGTATAGACGTAGGAACCGAACCTTGGAAACGACAGGGTACACTGGATGAACGTATTTGAAGTAGAGACGAACAAGGTTGGGTCCATACGGATAGACTCTTGATTCAATGGCCGAGGATGCTTCTCGTTTTGGGCGATTGGTGTATTCGGGTACTTCATTTTCTAAGAGCAGAAAATGGACCGGGGGGTCGTTCGATTGTGAGCTGCCTGGGTAAACCTGCAGATAGTCGGCGTCAATCTCGTCGATCTCGCTGACAATCATGTAGCGAAACGAGTCAAGAACATGGGTATCTTGCTCTGCGGCTGGTCCCATGTAGTTGGCAGTCTTGTTCACGTTATCCTCGAGGGTATGAATACGCCCAGGGCCATTCGTGGGCCAGATGCCCATGCCCTCAGCGCTGCCCTTGGTAAATGTAGTAATGGTGGCTGCAGAGGGGAGCTTGACCGCGCTCGGGTGGTCCTTGTCACTGAATGCGGGAGGGAGGGTTGCTTGAGAAGAAGGGCGAGGACTGTCTTGGACTGGGGTTCTGGCTGCGGACTGCTGCGAGGCGACATTGATTGGAGAGAAGGCGTGGTGGGAGGAGCCAGGACTGTCGTGCGAAGGTGTCGGCCATGAGGTTACAGGCGGGCGTGAGGCACCGTTGGGAAAGAGGTCTGGGCGGGTATGACGGATTGAGTCTGCAGGGGATGAGATGGAGACTGAATGAGGTGATGCAGCATCTGGCGAGGCGTGATCACCGTCTGCAGTGGCACCGGTGTCCTTGTCGGCCAGTGTGCCGGAAGACAAGCAGGGGATGCCTCGTGTCTCACAAAAGCGACCTGCATGGGCAAATGAGATTAGCCATGTGACGGAACATGGTGAAGGGAGCCACGGAGCTAGCGCAATACAAAGTATGTCGCGCGCGATGAAGCATGACAAGCGAAACGGAGAGCAGGCTATGAGAGACTTACATGGTGGCTGGTCAGTAATGACGCAGGCAGTCTTGCGTCGGCGGCAGGCATCGCAGGGGCGATTCTTTCGGCTCCTCCGCTCACGCGCCTGGCCGAAGCTACTCTGTATAGTAAACTTGCGGCGGCGAGCTATGGAAGCTGAGGCTGCATCAGCCGGCGAAGGCTCGCCGGGCTCGGGGACGTCAGCGGGAGGACTATGCATGTTGAGATGCAGTTTGCTGCCGAAACAAGAATGTAGGACGGGCACGGACGCAACCCCAGACAATGCAATCGGGCAATGGGGCAGAAATAGAAATCGGCCAACAAGGTTAGGCGAAGGATTCCAAGGGCGTGGTGCAGATGAGGCAGCGGGTATGAAGGAAGCCAAGATGCAGCGGCGAGCGGGAAAAAGTTGGCCGAAGACTGAGGAGTGGAGGCTTGAGGGGGGAAAGACGAGACGGCCAGCCGGCTAACGCAAGACCTGAGCCGGTTGGTGTGGCCACGCTAGCACGAGTAGTGTGGCGGCGGATCCCAAGGGGACTGGCTAACTGGCTGTAGCCTGTTGAACAAAGGCCGGGACCGGCTCACAGTCTAGTAGACAAGCAGGTTAGTGAGATGGATCAGCGGGTAGGTAATATTATTAGTAGCGGACACGAATCATTGGCAGCGCGGGATGTAGCGACATGACAAGACCTGTTTGACCGCAAGTAACGAAGATAATGTTTTCCAACCAGAATTGAGGCCTTTTTTTTTTCACTGAGAATTTGGCTGGCATTGCGGGCTCTGCTTTGTCATCATTTAACCCTTATTATCCGTGGATCCCAGCAGAGTGCCTGTTGTAGCCGATCTGCTTTATTTAGCGCCTTTGCAAATATACCTACTAGGTATATGAGGATACACTGAGGTACCGGCGATTGCTAACAAACTTGGCTGTTACCTAGGTACCCACCTGGATTCATTGGGCTGCATCACCCAATTCATCAGCCAGCGCAGCTCTACCCGTCCCCGTTGGCAGCCGTTTGCAACCGTCAACACCAAGACGCATCAGTCGTGGGTTCAACACCACCAAATAAACATCTGTCAACCTACAGCAAAGTCTCCAATAGAGCCAACTCCTCAATCAGCAGATAAATCTGCCTGATGTGCCTCACCAGCAATCTGGCCCATTCTGCACAAGGATGGTCTCATTTTGACACCTGTGGGTACGGTGATCACAGCTATGCACATAGAGTTGGCCGACGATGCCACCCAACGGACAGCAAGCCGAAAGCGCTGACCACGTCTTACGACGCCATCTCCACACGACTACAATAATTAACGGCGCCCAGTGTCCATACTCGAGTGTGAGTTGCGGGGATTATCCTTGCCTGGAACCGAAAAGGTACTTCGGCTTGGACTATTTGTTTGGATGGACCCCGAGGGCGCTTCTTCACCCAAATGTCGAAATAGCGCAGCATGCCACCCTTATCAACCAACTCGTCATATATAGCAGAGTGAAAGCCAAAACTGATCTTTCATTTAACATCTGACGGCTTGGTTTACATCTCAACATTTACTGACTCCGTTTCTAAACGTCTGCATAAGCCACCCGTCTTCGCATCTCTTTGGTTTCTGCTTCAGATCCCGTCTCCGTTTCACGACCGACCGTCCGGCGTTCTTCATTCTTGTCCTCTTCCTGAATAAAGTTCGCCACTATCCGCTCCGATTCCGCCAAGCTTACATCCCACCGGTCGCTGTAGTACTGTTGCAGTTCTGCAGCTGACATTTCGTTCTTGACAAACTCATCGACGACGCGCACCGGGAAAATAGCGTGTAGCGCCACGAATACAAGAGCGCTCGAAAAAAATCCATACAGATAGTTTGTCATGTACAGCTCTCGAATGCTGTCCGGCACAATAACCGAGCTATTGACTGAGGTCACAAATCCTGGCACACACGGGCCTACGCCGATAGCCCACTGTTCGACAACGCATCAGCTATTGGTAGTCATATTACGGATTTGGCGACGATACTTACGGATATGGGTGCTCTCCAGTTAATGCCCCTGCTATACCAGTACTTGCTTGACGAGTTGCCCCGGAACAGGTCGTCGACATCCAATTTCTGCCGGTGCACCACATAATAGCTCGCCACCATCATGCCTGTCATGGGCGCCAGAAAAACGCCATAGCCTGACATGACCGAGATAAAGACTGTCGCCGTGTCTACCATTCGCCATGGATTCACAATAGGACTTAGTATCGCAGTGATGTAAGCGCCTCGGCGAATATTGAGATATCGCGGAAAGACAGCCGCCAGGTCAATACCACCTGCCAACGCATTGCCGAGTACATTGCTTCCCAGCTGGGAAAATGTCAAAGCCAGCCCCGAAAAGAAGACGCCAGCGCGAGCTGCCGGCGTAGGATCCTTGCGGACAAGATGCGCCAGAAGTCCCGGAAGATACCAGTGCTCCGTGCCGAGGCGATCCTGCGTGGCGGCTACCACCAAGATGCCAACGATGGAAGTGCCAATACTATAGACGGGGTACGCAATAATCTGGCCCCATTTTGCGTCTCGAGATGAGCGAGCTAGACGTGTGTAATCGTTTTGGTTGAGGATTCCGGCTGCTATCGAACCGACAGTTGCAACAATGCCAGAAACCATCACCCACGCGGTACTGTTGGGGCCGCTAGGAGGATTTGGCTTGTCTTCTGTGATTGTACTTCCGAATCCGCTCGGTCCCATTGTCGACAGGGCCCAGATCAAAAGTGCAATGTAGAAGACGAGCGCGACGAGGGATGTGCTATTCATAAACCACTGCAGTCTGTGTGGGCGAATCCAGATGAACGGGAGGCTGATGACGAAGAAAATCACATACGACATGAAGCGTGCTGTCGTCAAATGAGAACCGGTTGGCATGGTATTGTGCACGTGTTGATCGACTTTAGGGTCCAACGCCAGGACAATCAGATGAAAGCACTGTCCGCCAGTCCAGGATTGAGACGCGTACCTGCTGCCAGGTTAGTGGATATTAGTAACTTCATCTGGAAGGAAACTGACCAAACTATTGCACCAGTTAGGAAGCAGACATGACCGCAGAAAAGGTCACATACCTATTGAAAGGAATATACGGTTCCAGATGGTGAACTGAGAACCCCACATACCCCAGATCGATCGACTGATGACGGGAAACCCGACTGTATCGGCGTTAGCACAAGGCGCCTTCACGCAGGGCTGCGCTTTTCCTCACTGTGATATCGAGATCCTGCCATGGAATTGGCAAGAACTGCAGCCAAAGCTATCAAGTTGCCAACGACGATGCCTGCATTACCTGGGGTCAGGAACCGAGTGGGCGAAGCCAGATGACAGAGGAATACGCACAGATGACGGCTTGCCACCAAGAAAGGCCCAGTGGAATGAGGGCACTTCCGGTGATGAAGGTCGTTGTATTGCAGTTGATGACAAGCCCTGACAGGAGAACTGTTAGCTTTCTACCGAGGGCGCTGCCGGGTTTGCGAAGACCGTACAAAAATCGTGAAAGGATCTGAGTGTCCATGTTCGCCTTTCCTTCTCGACGGGGCGAACATCATCATTCTGGGGGTTTCGCACAGTCAGCGGACCAGACCTCGGTCGGCATCAAATCGGACTACTCACAATCCATTTTGACACTGACGATAGCTCAGCAGCACTCATGAGTGCAGATAGTCGCTCTGTGAAGCGACGAGAGCGGCATGGCCCTCCAAGGGGGTGAGCTGGCGACATGGCCGGCTGCCTCTCGCTATATCAATGTCGTGGCAGATTGTGCTTTGCTTGTGTAACACACCAAGAAACATGCACGAGCAAAGACGACCTGCGCGGGGATCTTCTGCGAGGGACTTTTTTTTCTCCTGCGGGTGTACTGAGCCAATTTGAACTAACCAGGACGAAGCATCCCGATTGGTGCTCAGAGTGGCCGAAGTCTAAAGCCATGCAACTTTGCGATGCAAAGCTAATCGCAAGGCCGGAACCGATACGTCCGAATTTCTCTCTGAAAATCTTTTCAAATGTCAAGATTGCAGCAGGAGGCGTTGTGATAGCAAAAGTACGTTGAGTGAATCGTAGTCGAAGAAAAAGCTAGCCGGGCCTCCGACTCAGCCAATCTCCACCCGCCAATTCATTGGCTTGGAACGGGCGCGGGGGCACGCTAATTGTACTGACAAGCAGGCAAATATTTATGGATTGGCTGGCCATCTGAAGTAGCTGAAGATCTGGATTGCTCAGCCTTCTTGCTCAGCCTAATTTGGCTTGCAAGTTTTGCCCGTCTGGAATAAGACTGTTCTAGCTGGAAGCTACGACGGCGCTGATCTCTCCACTACTGCGTGCCGGCCGCTTGTGTTTGAGCTTAAAAAAATACTTGAACAATTCATTTTGGGACGGATGCATATGCGCCCTGAGTTTGTGCAGCGGCACCTGGAGCTAGTCAATAGACAATACAAACAAGGCTTCTTCTGGGTGGGCTCCGGAAGAGGCAACGTATGATTGCCGGCAGGGGAGCGAGACATCAGAATTCGGGCCGCATGTCACAGAACCTTGAGTTTCATTATTATTTTTTTCTGGAACCAGTAAGCACTGCCCCTTTCACAGAGAGAAAAATTGCCAAAAGGCCCGCGCATAATCCGTAGTCATAACAGAGTATTTAAATATTAATTAGGCGCGCGAACTAGTAGGCCTGTATTGCGCCTCATCATTACACTCTTTTATCTCGGACCTTGAAGCCTTGACAAAAGGCAATGTAACGGCTACTATAGTTATATAGGGCTGAGCACATTGAGACAAAAATAAAATAAGACAAATGATGAATGTTCTTTGCTCTTTCGTGAAGTTGTAATAGCGGCGTCAAGTTATGTATTTTGTTGAGCGGCTCATCACTCCCCTGCAAATAGTGGAATAAAAGGAATGGCTGTGGGATAGGCGGAGCAGAAAATTCAATGCTTATATCCGCATTTTTAATATTATTGCTTCTTTTTACTTGGAATATCCGCAATCTCATTACTCCATACACTCAAGGATAACCCTTGATCTTGATTGGGGCATCTGCCAGTGCTGTATCCGTCCAGAAGTTATTGCGTCGCGATTCGCCAGCAGCCGCCCGATGACGCATTCTCCAACTGATGCCTGCTCATCATAATTACCATGAACAATTCTCATCTTATGTGAGTGGGTAAATATGGTGTGTAGCTCAAAATCCAATTGCACTGGTCAACACGGTCAAGACAGAAACAGAATCTCGCCTGACCTGTCCATCCGCGTTTGCAGTCTCCCGGCCCATGGCCAATCTGGCCGCTGACTACGGATTACCAGGTACCTATTTGTAGGTGGGTAATTACGGCGCGCCAGCACCGCATTTCTCCCTTGAGAGAAACCCCGTCCCACCTCAACGTACCAGTAATTATATTACGCTGTGCAGTGCTCGCTGGTACTCGAAGATTATACCTGCGAAATCTGGACTAGGTAATCTGTAGTGCAGCTGGTGATAGCTTATTAACTGGAACAGCGACCCGGCTGCGCTGACGCAGCGATGGTGGGTTGGCACGTCTGGGTCATCTACGATGTACTCGGTAGACAGGCAATATTTACGCATGAGTAGCAGACTCGGATACAATTCTCGGCGACGGAGGGCCGTGTGAGTTCCTGTCTACGTGCAATAAATCCAGGCTCTGAGCCTCATTTCTGTGCCATCCACCTCGACAGTCGCGAGGCTCTGCTCGCTCGCTCACACAGTCGGTGCTAACGCCATCTCCGAGACTGGCAACGCGAGACGGTTTTGATTTCTTTGGCAGCAGCCACGAGCGCCACGCTTTGTAATTATCACGGGCCTATGTCTTGCGTGCTCCGAGATCGTATGGCTTAGAAATACCGATTGTGAATCTTGGTCGTTTTTGGCTCTGGCGCACGCAACAAGGATTTGGAGAGCCGCTCCGAGCTCCGTCCTAGCTGAGGCGCCGAGCTCTGAACCTCATTCGCTGGACTGCCCATCGGCTACCCCACTCACTCCGAAGCCGAAGCCGAGACCATGGCTGCCTTGCACGCTTTTTGTGGTGGTGACTCGAAAGGTGAGGGAGCGTGGCTCGATTTTGAGGCCGAGAACCTGTCAAGGTGGTGAATGACGGCTTACCGAGTGAGTCGCAGGACCGATGACAAAGTTTTGTCGCCGAAGGGCGCGTGGCTGAAGATGCGGATCGCTGCCGAGACGGTCAAGAAAATGGTTATATTTAAAGCACGGTGATTCCTGACAAAACTTGACCTTGTTGAAGAGAGTAAATCAAGCCACTCATTCGATCTATTCAATCGAATACAGCAAAATAGCTTTGACTAGCTCGTGAAGCCATCACAATACACTTTCCACTCAAGCTCCCCGAAATCACAAACCACAAAAAGCATTATGCCATTCTTCAAAAAGTCGAAAAAGGCAGACTTGGGGTCGACAGCCTCCGAAGTCACCCTCGTCGACCCTTCTGCCTGCCAGGCAGCCGCCAAGGGGACGTCGCAGGCCATCAAGTCCAAGACCAAGCACCCCAAGCAGAAGCCTCTTACATCTGAAATCGACAAGTGGAACACCATAGAAGCCAGGTTAGGTGAGAGATTAGTGCGCAATCAATCGTGTTTCGATTAGCTAACTTACTCTTTCACCGCAGCATATATTATCAACAAGTGAGAGATGGCCAGCGGTTTGGGCGGATGGCGTTTTAGAACAAGATACCACGACATGAATTCACGATGGGATGGACATTAGGTTTTCGTATTAAATTACTCGCAATTTCCCTACAAGTATTATTTAATTAAATGCAGATTTCTTTTCCTCGCCATCTTAATTTTCACCGTGACAAGTTCCTGCCAGCCCTATGACCACGAACACGCATCGGCCCAAATTACCCACTCCGCGTTCGGAGTCCGATCATGTATGAGTCGTGAATTTAAGCTCGGCGAGCGTTTTCAAGCTCCGACCCTCCATGGCGGGCAAACACTAAATAGTTAGCGTAATCTACGCAGGTTTTCGGCACCTCAACTGCACGTTCACTACGGATTAAAGAACCCAGAACAGTGCGACCTGTTTACAAACCAAGAAAGGCTGACACCAACCTCAGGTCCAGGGTGAATACTGACTGGGTCACGTGAAGCCACAAGTACCAACGCGACGCCCGCCCCCAAGAATCGGAAGTGAGATGACGAAGCCGTCAGACGGCAAGGCTTGGTGGTGGCGTTGCCATCGAGACAATCTCACGGTTAATGCGATGCATCTCATTCTGATCTGAAAACGGCGTGCATCGTGCTCAGCTGCTTCTGCCTGATTCAGCTCGAGAACAGGGACGCCCTCATCCACTCGCTCTACGGCCTCAAGCTGACGCGACCGTGTAACTTTGTCAAGCGCGCCATCAACCCCAAGCTATCGGAGAGCGCCCGCTCTACGGCCGACTACCTGACGGCCCTGATGAAGTACTGTGAGATGAACTTTACGGAGCAGGCGACGGAGGGAGCCGCCCACCGAGGAGGGAGGCGGCCAGCCTGCCGCCGCGCGTCTTGACCATCAGCTGCCTCCCGGTTGCGCGCCACCAGGTGCCAGACGACGGATGCCCCCTCACGATCCGTCTGTGGTGCGTCAAGGGCCAGACCTGCACCTGCGCTTCGTCGAGGATCGGCAGATTCCCAAGGCTGAGTTCCCGCCGCAGCAGGAGAGGGTCAGCATTCTGGCGCGGGATATTATCCGCGACATCAACGTCACGTCCAAGGTGGACCAGAAGTGCACGCTGACCGCCACGTTTGGCGCGGTGCCGTTTGCGTCGCGACTCGTACAGCCACCCATTGTCTGCTCCGACCGCTGCAGGCTGCAGGCTGCAAAAGGCGACGGTGCTGGTGACGGGCGGCGTGTGGCCCTCGGACATTGGCTACTTGGACGCGACGGTCCTCGGGTCCAAGTTTGAGCGCGGCGCGCTGGTGCCCTACGGGTCGCTGGTCTGAGACGACCGCATCGCGGCGGGCGGATGCGACTGCGGCTCTGACAATGTACGACTGTGCCACGAGCATGCGAAGCCGAAGATTAAACAAGATTTCATGCGTGAGGTAAGGCATCAAGATGCTCTTCAAGGACCTGGGCGACGTCATCCAACGCTGGCCGGTGCGCATGGTTACTATGAGCTGGTAGCAGGCTGCCAGACGTTGCGCAATGTATAAATTGTATAAAGATGCTTTCCAGGATACCAATACATATTTACGCGGAACATGTTCAAGTCACGATCAAGATGCAGCGCGGTTTGACGATTCGCAGATTGCTTTATATTGTTAACCGAGTTGAACACTGCAGTAGGTAGCGACAGTGAAATGCAAAGAAAGGTACGAAAAGGAGCGGAATTCCGTGTCTCGTCTTCACTCTGTGCCCTATTCATGTCTGGCTAGCTACTTGAGCTTAGAGCTCGTTTTCCTTCTTGCGGATGTCAAAGACCTTGAGGGCCTCTTCAGCAGCCTTGAGGCCAGAGAGAGCCATGGCACCAAAGGTAGGACCTACACCGCATGTTAGCCGTCCTATTCCAATGACAAAATAAAAGTGCACTGCATCAGCCAGGCCACGTACCCATGCGGTTGGCGCCGTCAACCTCGGACAGCTCCATGCCGCCGACAATCAAGCCGGGCACGATTTCGCGGGTGCCCTTGACGATGGCGTCCTCGGCCGTGTTCATGTCGAGGCCACGCATACCGCCGAGCTTCTCGATGCGCTGCATGCTGACGAGGCGCTTGACGCAAAAGGCGCCCATGGGCCCGTCGTGGCCGGTGGTGGAGATGATGAGGGGCGCGTTGATGGTGTTGGGGTCCATGCAAGACTGGTCGTCGTGGTGCATGGAGACGAGGGTCCAGTTGGTGACGACGCCGGCGATGCGGACACCCTCGTCGCCGTCGCGGCCGGCGCGCGTGATGAGGTCCTCGACGCAGGTGGCGTTGAAGAGCTTGATGTTGGGCATCTGCAGCACCTTGGACATGATAGTCGAGGTGAAGAGCGCGGCGTGGCGGACGACGACGTAGGCGCCCTCGTCCTCGTAGGGCACGCCGACCTCGCGCAAGAAGACGTCGGCGGGCTTGCGCATCACCATGGCGGAGAAGAGCTGGCCGCCGAGCCAGGCGCCGCCGCCGGGGCTCACCGACGCCTCAATGATGGCAATCTTGAGGTCGGGCCGCTTCTTGCCGAGCACGTAGGCGGCGGACAGGCCGCAGGAGCCGGCGCCGATGATGACAATGTCCGACTCGGCGTACGTGTCGAGGTCCTGGAAGTAGCGGCGCGTCATGGCCCGCGAGACCTGCGACTCGCGGATGGGCGCGAACTGGAAGCTGTCCCACTGCCCGAGCATGTCATCAATGGCAACGCGGCTGGTGTCGGGGAAGCCGGGCTTGGCGACGGCGTGGCCGTTGCCGTTGCTGTTGGACACCTTGGACACGGGCACGGCGGCGTGCTGAGGAGGGGACAGGGCAGCAGGAGGGCTCATTTTGCAAGTTTTTTCTTTTTGTTGGGTTTAATGGTGGTACCTGCGACGGTTAGGATAACCACGTCCTGGGATACTTTGGGGGACAAAGGGGGGGGGGGGAGGCATGATCCTTTCGCTGGTATTATCCAGATCAAGTTGAGGGCCGTATAATCTCAGCCACACCCGCCTCTGCGACCTGGTTCCGTGGGCGCCGCGGAGAGCGACGTTGGGAGCCAGGACGGGGAGAAGAGCAGGCACCGGCTCATGCTGCAACACTTTACCTGAAGAGGAAAATCTTGATCTCAAGTCTGGACAGAGTACCACCGAGAGGCCGCCATGATGAGGGCCATTGTCCCGGGCGGGGAGGGTATCAAATACCAAAAAGGCTGTTTTTTTGTATCTGCGTGTCGTATAGAGACGTTAGCCATCTATTGCTTTTACCTGTCTAATACCTGCCCCAACCACCAAGATGTGTACGAACTTGTTGAATGGTTTCGAGTGTTTTCAGTCTTGTTACTGATGACAGTGTAAGGAGGCAAGAAATCAAAAAAACGACGGAACGGCAATGCGTCTTTTTTATATCAATGCTCCTCTTTTTCCACTCGTCTCTTTATTGGATAGTCAACCACCCCCGCCGGATCAATGGCATGCCATATCAAGGAACAAGCCCTCCGATGAGGGGTTTTGGGAGGGGCCAGAACCGACCAAGCAACTCCACACTGGACACTCGGGTGAGGGAGGGATTTGATTGCCAATGCATTGCTAATAACATGGGTTTGTGGGACTGGGCAGGGCTGAAAGCTTGATTTATTACTGCTAGCTCTGCGATAAAAGGTTCCCAGCCTACGCGGTCAGAGAGATGTTGAGATGAAGCTGAGTGATTGACATCAGGCTGAATCGCGGCGCCGTTGCTAGCGCTAATCTGCGAGCTTCACGTCTACAAGGCAATTTTCTGCTAGTAATTTTTCAAAGATTTGAATTGAGTCATATCGACTCATGATGATTATAGTTCAAATTGTCTATAAAAGGCCTCTGTAAACAGTGGCCCCTCTATAAGTGCCGTGCCAAAAGTGGCACTCAAAATTGAAGCCTCGTAATCGGCAAGCCGTTATAGTAAATACTATACAGTTCGGGAGCTGGAGTGTTTTGCTCTTGGTGAAGCAGTTTTACTTTGGCGATTCACCCAACATTTTCCAGTATCGCTCAATGATTGTGTTGGAAGCTGTCTCTTCGGAGAGGACATGGCAATCTCAGCCACGAAAGCTCTTGGCATGTCCTTTTTCCATACTTGATGGCGTAATTAAGCCTCGGCGACCTCTTTGACAGTCTGCACAAAACGTTGCGGGTCATGGGCGAAACGTCCGAGGAAGAGACCGTCGAGGCCAGTCTTGAGACGCTCGTACAGGCCAGGGCCAGCACTGCCGCCATATACAACGCGCGTCGTGCCTTTTCTGTTCTTGACGCAGTCGAGCTCGCGCAGGCCCGCAACGACGGCCAGCACATGCGCATCCCCCGCGGGCTGCGACGCGCCAATCGCCCACACGGGCTCATACGCGAGAACCAGCTCCGCGTCATCCGCCAGCGCGCCGACGACGGCCTCGACCTGGGGCCTGCACTCGGCGACCGCGACCGCGACGTCGCCCTCTGTCTCTTCGCCGACGCACACCAGCGGCACCATGCCGTTGCGGCTCGCGGCCGCCGCCTTGCTAGCCGCCACGGCATCGTCCTCGGCGAATAGCCGGCGGCGCTCCGCGTGGCCGACGGCGACGATGCGCGCGCCGACGTCGCGCAGCACCGCGGGGCTCACCTCGCCGGTAAAGGAGCCGCGGTCCTCCCAGTGGCAGTCTTGGGCGCCGGCCCACACGGCGGGCAGGCCGCTGGCGGCGATGCGGGCGGCGGTGGCGGCCACGGTGATAAAGTCGGGCAGGATGAAGACGTCGGTGTCGGCGAGGAGCGCGGGCGGGAGGGCGGCGAGGCGCGCGAGGACGTCGGCGGTGTAGGACTCGGTCTGGGAGAGGGAAAAGTACATTTTGGAGGAGAGGCCGACGAGGCGGCGGCGGCGGCGAGGGGGGGGAGGAGGTGTCGTCATGGTGAGGGAGCTGTGATGTAGAGGAGCTGCACAAGTCAACGACGCTGTTCAGTGTCAGAGGGAAGAAATAATGGTTTCAGAAAAAAGTAGATGTTGAGAGGAATTAAAAGGAAAAAAAAAAAAAAAAAAAGATTTGTCTAGGCTCATGCCGAGCTCACAACTGGGCGTGTCTGGAAATCGACGAGCTGGTTCTGGCGAAGATACCTACCTACAGTGGGGAGACAAAAGTTTGTAGTTACCCCTCCCCCTGGAGCTAATAGTGGCAGCGGGCGGAAAACCCCCGCCAAGGCGCCGCTGAGCTTGAGTGGGTTAGTTAATGGAAGATGGCGATTTCTATAACGAAAAAGTTGAGAAAGCTACGAATCCAAGTCCAAGGCAGAAAAATGAACAATAATCTCAGCTTATACAGTCTCTCAATAACGCGGATTCGTTTTCCCTTCCCCAAGTACTGCCCAGTGAGAAAGTCTTGTCTTGTTCCCGAAAACTGACTGTCAGTCACGGGTTTACAGCGGGTTGGCGGGCTGCATGCGCCAAAGTGTAGCGCCTTCGAAACCCCGCCAGGTGTTGCCGCTTTGGGCATGCCGGGCTTTGAAAGTGGTGATGAGATGCATTGCCACGCGCATGTCGACGGCCCTGAAATTCCGAAACCCCCCCTTTTCTCTGGTCCGTCGAGTGGCAGAGGCAAAGAGGCTATTAGGGCAGCACAGTTTGTCTGTACCATGTGTCCCGGTCATCGGCTGAGGCATCACAAGCTTGGGGGGTTACCTTGGGGAGAAGAAGTAAACAGTGTGACCAGGGACCAATTGTCTATTACAGGTGGCTCTTTTGAACCTTCTATGGCAACACGCTATTCTTGCATCATTAGTTGACAGTTTCCTACGCCTCTAGCTGGTCAATCTCGTCCACCTTCTTGGCGCTGGCGCTGTTCTCGTCAAACTCGTAGCCGAGCCACTCCTTTGCCAGGCGTCGCGCCAGCTCCAGGCCGACAACACGCTCGCCCATGCACAGCACCTGCGCGTTGTTGCTGAGCACGCTGCGCTCCACGCTGAAGCTGTCGTGGGCCGTCACGGCGCGGACGCCCTTGATCTTGTTGGCCGCAATCGCCACGCCCAGCCCCGTGCCGCACACGAGCAGCGCCCGGTCCGCCTTGCCCTCGGCCACCAGGCGGGCGGCGGCGGCGGCGCGCGTCGGGTACGCCGTCTTGTCGCTCGTCTCGCCCGAGCCCACGTCAATCACCTCGCTCACGCGGCTGTCGGACTCAAAGTCGCGCTTGATGGCGTTTTTGTAGCCAACGCCGGCTTCCTGGGAAAACAAGTTGTCAGTGGGCGGGTGGGCGTGGCTAGTGGGAAGGACATGGCACTTACATCGCAGCCCATGGCTACTCTCCAGGTAGGGGTCATTATATTTGATGTGATGGGGCTTTTTTTTGCTTGGTAATTTTGTAAAAGTAAGTAGAATTTCGAGTTGAGTTTGAGGGGGAAGAAAAGGAGTTGCACAGATGGAAAGGCGGAACAGCAAGTCGTCGTCCGTTTTGCACTTCCGAAGCTCGGCCACGACACCTCGCCACACCCCTCATCATTTCGTCAACCCCCACCAAAAGACGACCGAAAAAAAATCAATTCGATCACGCTGCCACCATCCAGGGACCGTCGCACTAGCAAATTGACCATCCGAGTTCCAGAACCCCAGTGTAGCAGGGAGGGGCGTTTTCCCCGAAAAGCTGGGGCAAGCTCCGTCTCTTTCGACGGGCCAAGACCCTTGCAAGTGGGTGAACTGCCCGCCGGCTTGCCCAATGCGGAATCCCGACCGAGAAGCCATCCTCCCATGACTCTGCAAACGAGAAACGGACGCATTCTGACACACATCAATTGTCTTTTTTCCTATCCGGAGACGGGAAGCTCCAGATTAATGTTGCTCATCAATTCTTCTTTGCACTCATTCGCCCCTCTCCGACTGCGGCACCATGACCGAGGACGTTGCTTGCCACCGCGACACCCCCCGTTAAACGAGGGGTTCTTGGTTGCCACACGCCTCCAGCTCACGATAAATCGCTGACCAGCTCCCCCCAAGTCCTCTGTGCTCTTCCATTCTCACCTCTTTTACAGTCTCTTGCTGCAAATCTTTTTTGTCGTTTCTACTCATCACACGATCCTCGCCCGCAGACGCACGAGAATCGCATTCAACCATGTCCAAGCGTCACCTCTTTGACTCGTCCGACGGCCTCGTTAACAAGGCCCTGAGAGGTATCATCCGCTACAACCCCAGCCTCAGCTTCGACGAGGCCAATCGCGTCGTCTTTGACTCGGACTATGACAAGTCCAAGGTGGTCCTCATCTCCGGCGGCGGTTCCGGCCACGAGCCCGGCTGGAGCGGCTACGTCGGCCAGAACATGCTCACGGCCGCCGTCCAGGGTGACATCTTTGCCAGCCCTAGCACCAAGCAGATTGTTGCGGGCGTAGACGCCGTCCCTAGCGACAAGGGCACCATCCTCATCATCACAAACTACACCGGCGACTGCCTGCACTTTGGCCTCGCCAACGAAAAGGCCACGGCAAAGGGCCACCGCTGCCGCACCATCATCTGCGGCGACGACGTCTCCGTCGGCCGCAAGGGCAGCCTAGTCGGCCGCCGCGGCCTCGCCGGCCAGATTGGCGTCCTCAAGGTCATGGGTGGCGCCGCTGGCGCCGGCGCCTCACTCGACGAGGTGTATGACCTTGGCGTTGCCTTTTCCCAGCAAATCGTCTCCATCGCCGCCACGCTGGATCACTGTCACGTCCCCGGCCGCGCCGAGCACGCCACGCTCAAGGACAACGAGGTCGAGCTCGGCACCGGCCCCCACAACGAGCCCGGCTACAAGAAGCTCTCTCCCGCGCCCACGCCGCAGGACCTCGTCAAGCAGATCCTCACCCACTGCCTCGACGAAAAAGACCCGGAGCGCGGCTACGTCCACTTCGGCCCCGGCGACGAGACCATGCTGCTCGTCAGCAACTTTGGCGGCATGTCGCACCTCGAGATGGGCGCCCTGGTCGACGAGCTCCTCGAGCAGCTCGAGCGCGACTGGCGGATGGACCCGATCCGCGTCTGCGCCGGCTTCCTCGAGACGTCGCTCAACGCGCCCGCCTTTTCCGTCTCCGTCATCAACGTCACTGCCGCCGCCCGTAACTGCAGCTACTCGGCCGACCAGATCAAAGCCTTCTTCGACGCCCGCACAAACACGTACTGGGAGTCGGTGGCCGGCGCCCAATCCAAGCGCCGCCGCGCCCGCAAGGACCAGCTCGTGTCGGCGCCCGAACCCGAGCACAAGAAGGCCGACGACGCCCGCGACCTCAAGACGGACCCGGCCCTGCTCGAGACGATGCTGCGCACCGCCTGCGACGACCTGGTCAAGGCGGAGCCCGACCTGACCAAGTGGGACACGGTCATGGGCGACGGTGACTGCGGCGAGACGCTCAAGACGGGCGCCACGGCGCTGCTCGCCGCGCTCGACGCCGGCCTCGCCAAAAGGGGCTCCGTCGTCTCCGTGCTGCTGGAGCTCGAGGACATTGTCGAGAGCAAGATGGGCGGCACGCTCGGCGGCATCCTCGGCATCTTCTTTGTCTCGCTACGCGCCGCCGTCGAGAAGAACATTGCACTGGCCCGGTCCGCCGACGGCAGCGGCGGCGCCGTCGCGCTCTGGGGCGTGGCCCTGGCCACCGCGCTCGAGAACCTGCGCCGCTACACGCCCGCCCAGGTCGGCGACCGCACCGTCATTGACACCCTCATGCCGTTTTCCGATGCCATGGGCAAGGCGGGCTTTGGCGCAGCCGTCGACGCGGCCGTCAAGGGGGCAGAGGCGACCAAGACCATGACGCCCCGCCTCGGTCGCGCGACCTATGTCGGTGGCGGCGGCGGCGGCGGCGGCGGCAGCGGTGCGAACCAGGAGATGCCTCCCGATCCGGGCGCCTGGGGAGCCATGGTTGTCATTGCCGGCCTACGCAAGGCATTTAATGACAAGCAGTGAAGAAACGTTTGGGGAGATTTTGTACATATCATTTGGCGTTTTTCGTTTTGTTGAGCGAAACTTGGTGGCCTACTGGTAGTAATGGGAGGCTATGGAAATGGGCATGTCGGCGACGGAAGAAATTATTGCGAGTCAGAGTATCCATCGGAAGGAAATAACATTACTACACAGTCAATTACCTAACTATACGTTGCAAGTGGCGCTGTCTTGTACACGTTTCTGGGCTAACACATCTTCGCTGCTGGCAAGGGTCCTGACGCAGGGGCATGCAGATGAATTCAGCTAAATTGATTCAAACATGACATTCTTTCAAAATCTCAAAACATTCATAAATGCACAGACAGTCCCAGCCGTCATATCCTCAACTGAAATTCAGTCGCTCTGCTCTAGCGCCTTCTCCTTGTCTGACTGCTGCTGCTGCTGCGCCGGCGGAAACTTCATGCCGCGATTGGGACCGTTGGGCGCCGCGCCGGGTCCCCAGCCGCCGTAGCCCCCGGCCGTGGCGACGCCCGCCAGGCCGGCCGCGTTGCCCATGGCCAACGTGCCGGCTAGCTGGTTGCGGCCGACGCCGGGCTGCGTGTCCTTCCAGGAATCAAACTCGTCGCGCGTCTTGCCCGTGTACTTGAGCAGGTCGGCGTCGCTAATGGGCTCGCCGCGCTTCGAGTCCTGGTAGCGCTGGTAGAGCGACTTTTTGTCGCTCCCCGTTTGCTCGGCCGGCTTGTCGCTGCTCGACTTGAAGAGACCCATTGGTAGTTAACGAGGGGGTTTGTGCCGTGTAGGAAGGGGGGTTTTGGTAGGTGTTGGTTGTGTTGTGCCTTGGGTACGGGGTAACTAGATGAAAGTTGATGCGCGCGAGTCGAAAATAAACGTAGTATCGTGCAATGCGAAATGTCCTAGGAGGCGACTGCAGCGGGTTTTATTGATAAAAAGACCGCTTGCCTACTCATGCTGTCATGACAAGGCTGAGGAAGTAACCCATTGGAGAGCGAGCACCAGACTACCCCGCGGGAACCCGTTGTCGTCTTTGGTGACTGCTGAGCTTGAAATGTGGCGTTGAGGCTATCCCGCTTCTGGAAGGATTGCGGAGAGGCTTCATGTATTATTTATTTGAGAATGACGCCCTGTTTGTTAGTGTTGATCACAAGGCAACCCGTGCCGTCCAGCTGCGCCAGGTTATCTATCACTCAGCCTCACTATGATTTAAACTTGACAATCAAGATTTGTCCAGAAATTTGGCACGTTATAATGCTGCAGGGCTGGAATCGTTGCATGCCAACTATTCTGAATAAAACACCAGGTTCTCTTGAAAATGGCTTTGTAAATGGCCATGACAGTCGGAAATATACATTGAGATGCGAGGCACCCAGACAGCCAGCACATACACTACTCGGCGTTTATTAGGCAGCAGCCTGTTCATTCTCCTCGGCCCTTTGGCCGGCGATACATCTTTTGCCCATGTGCATCGCAAAAAGAAAAACGGCGGCACCATCGCTGACCCAGTGATGCGGGCGGCGTGCCCGAAAGCCTCCGGGGTCTAAATTTTGTTTAGGCATGGTTGGCCATGCCCAAGCTCTTGTTGCCGCCGTTGAAGGCGACAAACTGCGACTTGAACAGAATGTCGCCATAGATGCCCATGCCGCCGGCGGGACCGGCCTGCAATCCGCCAAAGCAAGCTGTAAAGGTTTTGTTGGTTAGCAAAGTCTGTCCCGTCCCTGGATTCCGAGCACAACAGAACAAGATTTACTCACCACCATTGCCAACGGGCGCAAAGTTTATGTCCTCGCCCTTGACGCGGGCCATGTAGACGCCGCCAATGTCCAGATCCAGGTCCGGCAGCTTGGCATTGCACGGCACCACGAAGCCGCCCTGCTGCTGGCTGTTTTGCGCCTGCGGCACCTGCGCATAGTAACCCTCGACAATGGCCGGGTCCGCGAGGAGCAGCGTCGTGCCCGTGTCGGCAATTGCCTGGCCGCCCCGCGTCGCCGGCTGCGGCTGCCCGCCATTGACGGCAAACGACTCGCTGCTAAACTGCCAGAAGCCCTGGCTCGTGTCGACGGGGATCCAGGCCATCTGTCCCATAAACTTGCTCGCGTCAATGCGGCCAAACTCGTACGCGCCGGGCGCGTTGGCGCGCAGGTCCGCCGTGAAGACGGGCTCCTGCAGGCTGGGCATGACGTTTTCGAAAAACGTGTTTTGCTTCTGCGGCTTCACCGCGTTGATGGTGCTAAACGCAAGGCCCATCAGACCGTCGTTGTTGGCGTCCTCCACAAAGGTATTCGTCACATTCGTCGCCATCTCAATCGCCTGCTTCGGCACGACGGCGCCGCCAATATCCACCACGTCGGTGCCCACGTTGCCCTCGGCGCCCGAGCCGTCGCCGTACCGGATCTGGAACTGGGCACCCGAAATCATCTTGAACGTCTTGCTCTTGGAGGGGTCGTAGACTTGGCGTCCCTGCGTCTGCTGGGCGGGCAGCTGCGTGTTGAAGACCCAGAGATCGGAAGAGCCCGTGTCGAAATCCAGCGTGACGGGCTGTCCGCCAATCTTGACTTGTGACAGGTACTCGACGTCATTCTTTTCCGGTACCGTCTTCACCTTGCCGGTGAAGTTGCCTTCACGGGCCCTGGCAAGAGACGCGATCACATCGTCATTTGGATCGACATTGTTGTTGCCGTTGCCGTTGCCGTTGCCATTGTTGCCGTTGTTTTTCGGGTTTCCATTGGAGCTGTTGTTTGGGTTGGTGTTGGGGTTGGTGTTTGGGTTGGTGTTGGGATTCGCGTTTGGGTTGTTGTTTGGGCTGTTGTTTGGGTTGTTGTTGGGGTTGTTGTTTGGGTTGTTGTTGGGGTTGTTGTTACCATCAGCACCGTTGCCAGCGCGGTTGCCGCCCTCGTTGCCAGCACCGTTGTTGGCACCGTTGTTGGCACCGTTGCCAGCTCCCTTGCCAGCTCCCTTGCCAGCACCGTTGTTGCCATTCTCATTGGCACCATTTCCGGCACCGGTTCCGGCACCGTTACCAAGCAAGCCTCCCAGGATATCGCCTAGAATAGACTCAGCTCCGACCTGCTCAGCTCCAACGTCCTCAGCTCCAACGTCATCAGCTCCGACGTCCTCAGCTCCGACGTCCTCAGCTCCGACGTCCTGGGTGCTGACACCCTGGCTAGCATCCTGGTCGGCGTCCTCCAACGGGCTATGCCATTTGCCCGCACGACGCTTTGTGGGCTGAAAAGTAGGCGCCTCGTTGTTCTGTGCCTCCAAAGCATCGACAAGACCGGTAGGCAAAGGCATGCCGTACTTTCGATATGCCTTTGCCAAGGCTCGGGGCCCGTTTCGGCCCGTGTATCCTTCATTGCGAACACGCTCGGCCTTGAATGTTCTCTTTTCGACATGGGGAGCGGCCGTAGCCAAGCTTGCGAGCTCCAAAAGGAGCAACGCTGTGGAGAGGGCCTTGGTATACATGGCGCACCTGGCGATGTCCCAAGACGGTAAAACTGTAAATGGAAGGAAAGAGGATCACACCTGGTGATGACGAAATGAAGCTAAAAAGAATGGTAATTAAGAAAAGGGTGAAAGAAAAAGTTAAGATGTAAGAAGAGATGGTATAAAATATGAAGAACCCAACGTAGAGAAAGGGCGACAAGTAAGGTACAGGAACCAAGAGTCCCGCTCTGTATAAAGAAAGCGAATGAACCAGAAACACAATCGACTACTATGAAAATGATGTCCTGCGAACCTGTATATACATGTTGTCCGATTCCTCGCCCGTGTATTTCGGCTATGTCGGTCCGTTCGTAAACAAAACCCGTCGCAGCGAATCGCCCCCAGATTCAACAGGGGATTTGCATAACGCAGCCTCAGTTACTGCACGGGAATGTCGGCAGCCCACCCCCGGGGCCCGAATATCTATGCAAGATGCTCCGCAGAAGCAAAACGGAAGGCTCCCAGGGAGGAGGGGTTCCCTCACACAAGAGTTGTAACGGCGGCAGCAAAGAACAAGGACAGCTTATTGGTCGGGTTGCTGCGCTTACTGTTTCGCGCTATCCACCATGCAGCTTGATGCTCTGGGGAGGGAGGCGCTGCTCTTTGTTTCCTCGTGCCGCTAGAGCCGGGTGTAGCGAGGAACATGTAATCTGGGTGAAACAGTTGATGAAGTCTCGCCTGCGTGCGAAAAAAAAAAAAAAAAAAAGGCCATTTTCAGATGCAATTTTACTGTCCTCTGATTTGTATATTTGCGAATCGCCGTTCTATCGCCTTGACATCCAACCCTTTCTTCACCGAGGCCAGGGCCGTGCACTAGTTGGCAAGTGTGGCTTCAATTCTTAAAGACGCAAGGACATTTGCTAGCGCAAGCCAATTTTGAAAAGAGTCCAGACGACTGCAGCAGCAGCTGCTGCAGAATAGGAGAATCACGCTTTTTGATCATGATCATCTAGATGATCCTGCGTTTCACTTTCTTGGCGACAAGTAAACCACAGCCAGTCGGAAAGCGATGGCCCGTCACATGGCGAAACCGGTGTTGTTTCATAAATCCCACGCAGCGACGACGAGCCGCCGAGCGATTGGCGGAGGCTGGCAAATTAACTGTCGAGTGGAAAATTGATTTCGAAATACATTAGTTACAGGAGGACCGAATCGCACCATTGGAGTAGAAGGTCAATTTCCATACAGCCACGTCATGGGTTCCTTTATTTCCACACTCGGCCGACGGAGGATTGCCAAGCACGCTGTTCCCCCTTGTTGTAATGTTATATTGCATGTGGTGCCAGTCCAGCAGCGTTCATCAGGGCGGTTTACAGTTCCTTATTTTAGTGGGCAAACTGGTGGATGACCTGCGACTAGCAGCTAGTGATGCGACGTCCAAGTACACAAGCTTATTCCTCTTTTGCAAGCGGATTGTGGATTTACATTCTGGAATTCATTGTACATGTAGATGTGACTAACTATCAGCCAGGTATGCTTGTAGTTCGAGGACTGCTTACGCGAAGCTTACCGATACATCCAGCTTGGCAAGCATGTGAGAAGTGCTGCGCCATTGTATGCTGACTTTATACAATACATACCATGGACAAACTTGTAAATTCAGGTCGTTCCCACCGTTTTGTTTCAAACTTCTCTCCTGCCATTTCTAGTTTATACCGCCGTTTTGAGCTTGCCATGCTTCGGTGGGCTTGCCATGACTGCCTGCTTCTGCTTCACTATTTTTAGCATTTGGCCAAGTGTATCATCAACATTTCACATCAACATGCCTCATGTTGGAGACACAGCAACGGGGTACCCCGCTTCTCAATCCACGCCAAGTGCTCGGCGATGGATGGGCGATCGCAGTGGACAATAATGGCTTGGCACTGAAACCACCACTGGGGGCTAGTTGTTTCACACCATCTTCAAACCCTTACGAGGCAGTCGGCTCACTACAAATTTGGTCGGTCATGAAAAAACATCTGGAACTCTTCTTGAGACAACAAATATTTCATACATTCGGGAAACGAATTCCGTCGGCAGATGTGCTGCTCATCAGAATGCGGCGATCCCGAGCATCTGACAGCGCCTTGGGCCTAGTCACGGAGCAGAGTCGCTTCAGGCTCCTAAATAAAACTAGTGTATTCTGGCATGGCTGGGTATTATATCCGAGAATACCTGATGACTTGTATGTGTTCTCTTGTGATAAATAGTAGGCATGACATCAGCCTGCTGATCTCGCTCATCATCGCGGTCGAGGCAGCATACGTCTCAGCCAGTCCGATGTCTTCCGTAATTCTTAAAAACCGCTAATAATAGCAGATCGTATGTTCCCTTCAGTGAGCCAGCAAGGACAAAGGTCAGCCAAAAGTACTTGTGACTGGCAAGCACACCAGTGATCAGGGGGCCCATGCTCTGCGCAATCGTCTTGACAACGTTTACGGCGCCCATGACAGAAGTGCGCTCCCCAGGCTGCAAAATAGTAGCCATGAATGCAGTCCTAGGGGCACTGTCCATGCTTTGCAGAGACGCGCGCAAGACCAAGAACATGATTGCAAATTTGGGGTCAGACGGGATCGGAATCAAGGCCAAGAAAACGGCCGACGGGAGATGGGTAAAGACCATGGTCTAGCACCATTAGCAAAAGTTGGGACTGGCCTCAGACGAGTCAACTACAAACCTTGACGTTGCCGAGGCGTTTGGCAATGGAAGACGCCACCAACACTGTAATGGCCGAAATGATGCTGGTCGTGAAGAAGAGGGACCCCAGTTTACCTTCTTCGATACCAAACTGGCTTCGAAAGTAGAAAGTGACCCATGAGCTAGAAAAGGAAGAGTGTTAGGTTTGTGCCAAGGTAAGAGGGGGCTATTTTGTCCCGACTCACAGAGAGGCTAGTCCGGAACCCAAAGAATCGAGAGCAAACAGCATGCAAAGTATAGCCGTGACCCTTTTGCTCTCGGGACTGATATGAGGAAGCATCGAGGCCAGCCGGCTCTTTTTGGAAGGCGGCTCGGCTTCGGAAGCACCATTGAGCAGCGGAGCGCGCTCATCGGCCGTGTCTGCCGGCGCCAGCGGGGTCGGATCGAGCTCTACATTGCGGGACAGCATGACGGTGAGCAGAAGCTTGAGCAGGCCCAAGACGGCGTAGGCGACAAAGGCTCCGCGGTACGCGCCAAGCAGCGACCAGTGCAGCCGGCGCCGCGCCGCCTCCATAGCCCAGCCGCCGGCCATCATGCCAAACGCCGAGCCGGCGGGCGCAAACAGCGTGTACCAGGCGTAAATCTCGGCCCTGTGCTCAGTGGGCGTTAGATGCGCAACGATGCTCTCCTCGACGGCGCGAAAGGGCCCAATCTCGTTGCCGGCCGGGCTGATGACGCCGAGCACGGCGGCGAGCAGCAGCACCCAGTAATTTGAGCAGAGCGCAAAGACGGCGCCGCTGCCGGCCATGAGCAGGGCGCCGAGCGACAGGATGGATCGGCGGCCGAGACGGTCGGCAAAGAGCGTGAGGAGGAAGCTGATGATGACGTCGCCGGCCAGCGTCAGCGTCATGAAGAGGCCGATGCGCGTGCGCGAGTGGCCCAGCGCCTGCAGGTACGCGACGAGGATGAGCGTCGTGACGCCGTAGGCGAAGAGCCGGACGAAGCGCTGCAGGCAGAGAAGCTTAATATCCCGCGGGGAGTGGAAGAGCGTGACCAAGCCGATCTCTGCCAAGACACGGGAGTAAAGGGGCGGCCGGGGCTGCGACTGGTCGTCCATGGCGGGCGAAGCTGGTGCGGTAAAAGCTGCCTGGCGGCTCTTTGCTTGATTGACCTTGTCGTTGGTTTTAGAAGACGAATTGAGACATTGCGAGTCTTTGAGCTGTCAGCCGCGTGGTGGTATTTATGAGCTCGACAACGGTCGGAGCTCCGAGATGGTGCGAGTGAGGCTGCGATGGGCTTATATTATTCGCAAATTACGCACGTCTCCACGGGCGTCCCCAAGCGGCCCTTGCTTGCCTGCTTGGCGCGGATTTGATCTAAAGGTTGGCCGAATCGCCGAGCCGGCGACTGTAATCATGCGTTTGATTGGTTTTAGCTCAACGCTGATACGTCAACGTCCGCATATAAGCAGGGAATCAAAGGCAAACATATTGTCACGTGCCGGCGACCGTGTGGCCACAGCCCCATAACGGTTACTGTACAGTAAATAGTTAGAAGATAGATTTCTACGTCGTTGTATACTATTTCCTTGTAATCTGTACAGGACAAGAAAAGTCAAAAAAAAAAAAATGTACAGCAATATCAGTATTCCTAATTCTTGTACTCGCCTTTAGCAACGCGCGCAACCAATTCTCCGAGTACCTTTGCGCCATAGTCGTAGTCCTTCATGTCTAGGTAGATTTGCGCGCTGATGCGAACCCACATTCTGTCTCCCATTGCAAACAATGGCATCAAAGTGCTGTATTCGTCCTTCATCGTCTTCATCATCCATGTCCGGACTTGAGCAGCATCGTCCTCGGGCACCACCACATCGCCCTCCGGCGCACCGCCGCCCGCGCCGCCCGTCTCCTCCCCCTGCCAACAAATGGGCAGCGCAATGTTGCCCATGGCGCAATTAGTCAAGGTGCCCTTTTTATTCTCCAAAACCCACGTCTTGAGCTGCTCGGCCACGCGCCTGCAGCCCTTTTTGTTGAGGTCCCAGAGGTAGGCCATGATGCGCTCCTCGCCGCCGCACACGTCTCTGCGCCAGGCAATCGCATCCTTGGTCACAATGTCCTGCGACCGGTCCTTTGTCGCAATCAGCTCAAAGTTTCTGACAAACTGGTTCTTGGTGTTTGGCGGCAACACGTCGAGCCGGACCGTCGTCTGAGGCGTGTATCCGTGGCTCGTCGCCAGCGTCGTCGGGACCAGATGCTGGTTTCGCAGCGGACAGTACAGGATGGCACAGCCCCGCGGGACGTGCAGCCACTTGTGGCAGTTGGAGGTGAAGAAGTCGGGGTCCGCCGCGGTAATATCCAGCTTCACCATGCCGATGCCCTGCGCACCGTCCACCATGCTCAGCACGCCGAGTTCTTTGCACACTTTGCACAGTTCTTCCCATGGGAATACCACGCCAGGGTTCGACGACACAACATCAAAGGTACAGATCCTGGCTCTTTTTCCTTGTTTTTCAATCTCTGCCACTGCATCACGAAACTGTTGAATGATTTCTTCGTCCTCCAAAGGGTAGTCTAGAGCAATTTCGTGGATGCCGACGCGCGCCGTGCCAAAGTAGTCGATCATGTAGTCTGCCACTTTTGCGCATGCCGGGTAAATGGTGGAAAAGAAAACAATGACATCTTTTCCGTCGTCATTCCACTTCATGTTGCGATATACCGTGTTGACAGCCTCGGTAGCATTCGTCACAAATACCACCGTGTCGGCGGGGGCATTGACAAGCTCCGCCACAGCTCGACGAGATTCATCAATGAGGATGCCCTGGTCATAGCGAATAAATTTGTCTGGTGCCGCTTCTGATAGATCCTGATACGCCCGGAATTTCTCCCTAATCTCGAGTGGCATCGTCCCATACGATCCTATGTTGGTCAGGTTGATTAGCCGCGGCTTTGAGCATCAGTCTGCGCCAGTTGCGTCCGCACCATGATTCAAGTTGACCCAACTCTCTGCTTGCGGGAAAAGCTTCTTCAATTCCCCTCCAAACTCGAGATACTTTCCTCGAGAGGGCAGATTGGTCTGATTTGCAGAGGCCATGTTTTTTGTGCAGCGAGTGGTCTGATGATGAGTCTGTCCGTGTTAGCGTAACCTTGAGACCAATGCTCAGACGAGGGATTAATCTTGGAGAAGCTATGGCGAATGCGGGGGGAGGCTATTCATAACTAGGACGCGATATCGAGTTAAATAATTATACATTGAAAATGAGTCATTATAGGACATCAGGTCGATTTTATGCGGGGATCCGATTTCGGTTTTGCCTGTCCTGTCCTTGGCCTGACAAGTCAAATACGCCCTATGTGCTGACAAAATAGTCCGTAAAAGGCGGCGTGAAATGAATGACCCAAAGTAGAACGAACCCGAGTTATAAGAGGGTCTCTCCCAAAACTACGCAACTACAGCACCCTACAGAAGGTTAACTAGTTGTTGTAGCATGTCTATGTAAGCAGTATCGTGGGCCTGGTTTCTGGCCTATTTGAGTCACTGAATGTAGAAAGCGTACAAGACTCGGCGCTTACGCAACTTGTCCAAGCTACATTTATCAGAATGAACATGTTTTGTCTCTTCTTGTAATTCTTTCTTCTTCTTTTGCTACTTCAAAACAATATTTTTTATTTTATTTTTATTCCTTTGCTTCTTTTTTTTTTCCTTGCCCGGTAGGCGTAGTAGTTGCCAACTCTTCTTGCACAACCGTCCCTCACCTTATGCTTCTTCTGCTGTGCTCATCGCAGTGTCGCATCTCAAATGTTCCATCAAGGTACAATAAATTAGACACAACTTGTATTGCAATCATTAAAATACACATCATTCTGAGTA
The DNA here is from genome assembly GCA_030782485.1 of Beauveria brongniartii. Classification (NCBI taxonomy): domain Eukaryota; kingdom Fungi; phylum Ascomycota; class Sordariomycetes; order Hypocreales; family Cordycipitaceae; genus Beauveria; species Beauveria brongniartii. Next base: position 39,100 of record JARJPP010000178.1, read on the forward strand.
TTTCGTAGTTCTTTCTCGTTTGTAGTATTAGTCCTGAGTGCACAGGGAAAAACAAAAATTAACAAAGACAAAAACCAGTACAAGAGACTGTCGGACATCCGAAAATCATAAATCCAATAAACTCATCAATACAATAAATCATCAATACAATAAACTCATCAATAACGTTTAGCTATCCCAAATAGCTCCATACGCGGGTATCCCTCGCGTTTCAAGTCCATAAACTACCTTTTTAGTAATCTTCTCATTGGCAATGATAATCACCGCCTCTGCGTCCGATGCGACGGCCATGTTGTATCCCATCTTGACGAGGTCTGGCCGTCCCTTTATCGCCGTGTCGTGAATGACGGCATCCGGAATGGTTCTGTATATCGTGTCCAGCACCGGCCTGCCAAACGTCTTTTCGGGGCTCTTGGTCGACCACAGCAGCTGCGTCTTGCACGACGGCTTCTGGATGTGCCCGAGCAGCGGCCCGATGCCCGAGCCGGTGCCAATGACGACGATGCGGTTGAAGAGCGTGGCGATGCGCATCACGCCGCAGGTCGGCACCCCGCGCACCCACACTGATCGCGGGGCCTTTTGGATGCACGACTTGGTCCAGTCGCCGGCGTTGGACACGACGAGGGAGTATCCCTTTTGGGTAGCCAGCGCGTTGGGCTCTGGCTGCGGGATGGTCGCAAACGAGTGCCACTCTAGCAGCGGGCGGGTAGATATCCGCGTGAAGCTGCCGTTGACGGGCACGGTATATGTAAAGGAGAGAACGGCCGCGTGGTCCGAGAGCGGAATGGTCTCGACGGGTACTTTGCGGAGAAACAGCCAGGATGATGCGATGCTGCAAGTGGCGACGACTAGTAGCCAGAATGCGGGACTCTGCACGAGTATCATGCCCAGATCCTGGCCCGGCTTCGCGGTATCCATGGCGTTGAGAATGGTCTTGACCCAGAAGAGGAGAAGCGTCGTCCATCCCATGAACCGGTGCGACTGCTCAAAGGTATTGTGGTACCGCTTGCGAAAGGTCGGGTACGCGAAACCAATCATGGTGCAGCATAGCGCGCATATCATCCACGAAACCACAATCGAAGCGAGGGAGTCTACCCGTTCCTTGTCGTCGCGCACGTACAAGACTGTCGAGGAAACGTTGCTCCCGAGCAGCCAAACAGTCGAGCAGACGCCCGCCGCCGAGTGCACGCCGCCCAAGTGGTAAATCTTGCCGCACCGGCGTCTGATCCACAGCGGCGCAGTTTTGGGCACCGAGCAGAAAACCGTGTACAGAATGTTGATGACGGTGTCTTGGCGGACCAGGACGGCAAGCGTCAGGTTCGCAGAGACCACAAGCTTGAGGAGCTGCGAGTCGGCGCGGAGCGCCAGCAGCAGCGCAAGGACGCCCGCGTTGAGGAGCACCACCACGGAGAACAAGGTCCGGTAAATGATGAGGATGCGGTACGCGAGCCCGCGCCACGGCTGCGGCAGCTTCTTTTCCGGGACGGCGAGCTCCTCCTCCTCCATGCTGGCCTTTTCCGAAAAGACAGTCGTGGCCGAGGAAAAGGAAGCATGGCGCGGCGTCTCTACCAGAGTCTCCCTGTCGCTCGGCATCGTCTTTTCCGACGACGCGAGGCTATCTCGTCTGTTCTTTTCGTCCTCGGCGATGCGGCCAAGAGCCTTCTTGTCCGTCTTGCCGTTTGCCGTGACCGGAAAGGACTCGAGCTGGTGGATGACAGAGGGCACGGCATAGTAGGGCTGCCGCTCTGCTACGCAAGCAAAAAGACGCTGAGAGTCCCGGTTGGGAGGAGACACGAATGCGTGGACCTGTCCGTCCAGGAAGAGAGCCGCTGCCTGGGATACGCCCGGTGCTGACAGAAGCGAAGACGAGATGCCATCAAGCTCAACGCGGAATCCCTGAAAAATCAGTTAGACTTCAACTAGCCCATTTGAGATCTGGTCGCGAAATGCTTACCTTGACTTTGACTTGGTCGTCGCAGCGTCCAAGAATCAAAATATTACCCAAAGCATCCCATTGGCCGAGATCGCCGGTTCGATACATTAGTGACCTAGAAACCCCATCAGCTTTCAAAGTCATCTTCTGTAGAGGCGCGGGTTCTCTCTCTTACCCATCATCTGTAAAAGGATCTGGCCGATATGATTCCTTTGTTCTTTGCTCAAGCCCGACGTAGCCTCGAGACACACCACGCCCGCCAGCCCACATGACACCAGTCTGGCCCAGCCCGACAGGTTGCATCATGTCGTCGAGAATATACACATTATTGTTGGGAGTCGGCTTCCCAATGTTAATCGGTCGTCCAGCGACATGTCTGCTCATGGTATTGACAATCGTTGTCTCGGTTGGGCCGCAGCAATTCCAGTACTCTGCCTCTGTTGCCCAAAGATCGGCCAAGGCCTGGGTGGTTGGCTCGCCCGCCGTTGCCGCTATGTTGATGTTGGGGTACTTTTGAGGCTGGTACTTTGATAATATGCTTGGCGTGCAAATCAAGACGTCAATCTGGTTTTTTTTTTTTCGTTGGTTAGCGTATTGTCAGACTTGTAGTTGCACGTTTTCTCCGTACCTGACTTATAGTCGGCTCCCAGTTCCATCCTCGGATGACGAGAGTGCCACCATTACACAGACAAGAGAAAATTTCCCAAGCAGCTAAAACATGAGAATCTTGAAAAGGGTTGGTTGGGGTTTTGGCAAGTGCTTACCCATGTCAAAGCTGATATTCAAGACTTGACCAACCCGTGTGCCTGGACTTACACGCAAGTTGCCAGGATACTGACAAACAAGATTGGTCACATTGTCATGTGTTACGTCAACGCCTTTGGGGTTTCCAGTAGTTCCTACTATTGTTAAAACACTTTTCCTTTGTAAATGGATAAATTGACTTGCCTGATGTGTATATGACATAGCAGCCGCTGGCGGGAGTTGCCAAGTCTATCCATTCAGAACTACTAGCTGGTTGGCCGCCAGCCCTATCCACACACTCTTCCACAACCACCGTCTGCGCGTCCGGGAATAGATCTCGCACTCTATTCTCGGTAGCTGAGACGCACAACAAGACATTACCACCACTTTCGTGCAGCACGTGGCGTAGGGTCGAGTCTGGCACCACCCCGCCATCCAAGGGAACATACTGGGCGCCGCAGAGCAATACGGCCCATATCCCGATAACCATTTCGTAGCTGCGCTTGACCACCAGAGGGACCCTCTGGTTCGGCTTCACGCCAATGCTGCGCAGGTGCCAGGCGAGGGCCTGGGCGTGCATGGCCAGCTCTGCATATGTACGCTGCCGTGACACATTGGTGGAGAGGTCGTGGACTGCAATCCCAGACGGGTTGGAAAGGGAGAAGTGGGCAAATGCGGCAGTGGTGGTGCTGAATGGGGTTTGTAATACTTGCCCGAAAGAAAAGGCCATTCTGTCTCTGGCCATGTTGTTGGTGCGCTTGCAAGTTGTCATCATAGAGGTCGCCATGATGATGAATCGGCCGGGTACTTTTTTCAAATGCACCGAGTCAGTTGGCTCGCACCATATATACCTCTTTTTTTTTTCCCTTGTCCCCTTCCCTCCTCCCACTCCCCAGCCATTGCTTTCCAAGGCTACCTACCTATTCGGAAAGGGACATTAGGACAGGCAGGGCCAAGCCTAACCGCCGGGATACGAGACTGGCAAGGGTATCTCTACGGCAACTTAGACCTCTTAGAAGCGTCTAATCTCTCCGAATTCTTTCCCAATGCACTTTCTTTTCTCAGTCATGCGCCCGCTCCATGGTTTCGATGGCTGCAGACATGCCTTGCTCGCCCGGGCGGGAATTTTTCGCCACATGTCCCAGCTCCGGAGGGGGTCCAACTCGCGCATTCGCGGTCGGATCTAGCAACCCTCCCGGGGGGGGGGGGGGGGACACACGGGGGGAAGGTGGAGGAAGAGAGCATCACCACCACAATGCATTGTACAGGTCACATCGGGTCCATTCCAGCCTCGTCAGCACCCCAGTATTGCAGAGATGGTCTATCTTTTATGTTTAGTGGCGTTCTCCGCTCTTGGGAAACCCGGCATGGTGGTACCATGGCATGCACAGATGCGGTCAAGTGGTCTGGCGAGCCATCGAGAACCTTGCATGTCTCACTGCTTTCCAGAAGACCACCAAAATACCAACTCTGGCCTGGCTGGTGCGTCGCAGAACCGGGCGACAAGGATGCACCTAACTGGCGAGTTAGCCGAGCAGCTGATAACAAAAGAGGTTGGTCGGTGCTGTGTCGATTGTCGCTCTCGAGGCAAGGGGCGAAACGAAAAAGTTGGAAGCAAACAAAAAAAAAGGAGAGGTCAGAAACAACAGATATAAAGAGCAATACTACATCTGCATCTCTCGTCTTTTTTTTTCCCACTTCCTTTTCTTCTTGGTTGGTAAATGTTTCAAGCTTACCACTCTTTTTTTCTTGTTCCGCACTTCGTGCAACGGGAAGAAAATATTGGTTTTCTTGTCTCTTTCCCCAAACGGCGAACGTCCAAGACCGGTCTGGCCCCAGAACCAGTCGATATCTTCTAAGCGGCCGCCAGGAAAATAAAGAAGAAGAAAAAAAGACTGAGCAACTTGCTTGAATCACCCTCCCCAGCACATCAACGACTAAAGGAAGCGGAGCCGGGGGGGGGGGACTTTAGGAATGGGATGGATTGGCCTGGCCGCCCCAAACAACATCAAGCCACGACGAGCTGAAGAAAAAAAAAATTGTAAGGTTGCGTGCAGGCATTGTAACCCAGAACAAGGGCTACGTGTGTCTCTGAGCTGGCCTGCAATGTAACCCATCACATCTTCAGCAAAAAAAAAAAAAAAAAATTGCTTGTCCAAAGAAAGCTGCGTGCTGCACGGCCCTCCCCCCATGTGGTATCCAAGCCATGCGCGTTTCAGTTTCCCCAGGCATGTTTTGTTCAATCGGGCATGGTGTGTGTCTTGATTTTCTTCAACTTTGATCCTTCAACCCGACGTCGGGCGCTCTCGTGTCCGGGGGGGGCCTGGTGTTATCCTGGTAGAGCATCACAGCATCTCCCCTTGTCTGTCACACCGTTCTTGCTTGGCACCTTGGCAAGACGCCCGAGGGGAAAAAGGAGGGGGGAGGCGAGGCGAGGCGTCACCGACATGCGATGAACTCAAAGATATTGTCTGTGCGTAGATGGAAAAGTCGGGACGACTGGAGATCACCCCGTCACATTCCAAAATAGGAATGCCAGTCGTTAAACTCAATTGTTGGGTAACTATTTGTTTATTACGGGCAACGCCTCTCTGTATGGCTTCATCGCATCTTCACCGCACACACATTTGTACCGACGTTGGCGTATCTGCCAAGTTACGGTTGCATCCGCACTTTTGAAAGTGCACTGTCGATTTTATTATTTCCTTTTTTGCCATCCTTGTCTCTCAACGTCTCCAGCGCCAGATACCGAAATCAGGTTGTCGTCTTTTTGTCGCCAAGCTGGTCTTTTTTTCCCTCGACGCCATCCATCCATCCATCCATCCATTCATCCGCCGAGTATCCTCCACCGCGCACGAGTTTTGCATCATCACAGACAACCATGACTGATTCTTCGATATCCGATCTCGTGCTCTCGTCAGCACCCGCTCCGGGTGTAAGACTGCTCCGCCTCAATCGCCCAGAGAAGCGCAATGCGCTATCACAGTCTCTCATTAGCTCCCTTCTCTCCGAGCTCCGTCTTGCTTCGGGCGATACGAGCATCTTTTCCATCATTCTAACTGGAAACGGACCATTCTTCTGCGGTAAGTGTCACCTCGATCGCGCGGGATTTCCTTTTTCTGTTTCAAATTATCCTTCCCCCCCAGCGCGTGTTGGTCGTGTTTTTTTTTTTTCCCGGCCGTGTACGAGATTTTTTTTTTGTGACATGTGAATGTGCTAACCGCATCTAGCCGGCGCGGATCTCAACGACATTGCTGCTCTCGACGAAGCGGGTGCTAGAGCATCACGGTATTTGCAAGACTTGTGCGCTGGTTTTGCATCTGTCAAGAAGCCAATCATTGCAGCTGTAAACGGCCCGGCCGTGAGTCACCCGCACCACCTCCCAACGCATCTGCATCGGCTGACGTCCAACAGCTAGGCGGCGGGTTCGAGATCTCCTTGATGGTGAGGTCATCTCCGATTCTTCAGCCGTCATGGCTCCCGCACGCGGCGACACCGTCAATAGCGCCGGTTTCACCGCCGCAAGAGCATCGGCGGGCTGCTGGCTGCCCCGAAGACCTGTCTCACCAGGCCGTGCAAGATTTTCGCTGATCGCTTCCAGAGCGACCTTATTATTTCGGCACAGCCCGCGTATTTTGTCCTTCCTGAGACAAAGATTGGGCTCATTCCCGGCGCCGGCGGCACCCAGCGTCTCACAGCAGCCATTGGCAAATACAGAGTAAGTTGCCCTCGTCATGTGCTCAGCGCCAACCATTAACAAGATCGCCACTCTCCCAGGCCATGCGCAGCATCTTGCTCGCACAGCCAATGTCTGCCCAAGAGGCCATGGCCGCCGGCCTCGTCACCGACGTCGTCGGCCCGGACACTTTGATCCAGCGCTGCATCGAGATTGCCTCCACCTTTACTGCAGAGAACCGGCAGACTATTGCCTTTGCCAAGGAAGCCATCTGCCGAGGTGAGTACTTATCCGTCGGTGTAGTGCATCGTTGCAAGCAGCTGACTGAGATATTTTAGCGGACGACCTCTGCCGCGACGATCGCTTTGAACGGGATCTGTACTACACAGCATTTGGCACCGATGAAAAGAAATGTGGCGTCGACAACTTTCTTGCAGCTCGTAAAAACAAGCCATGACAGTCTTCATCACATCACACACAGTGGGTCATGTGTAACAACAGTTGCAAGCTCGTTTTGGGGGGTTTTCGTAGCTGCAGAAAACTTTTAAAAAAAATTGAATCGTATCTTCGTCATCTATAAGCTTAATGCTCAGAATGCAGGCACAAAATCGCTTTTCATCTGCTACATTTCCAATTGGAGCCCCAGCTCCTCAGTTGCCCTTCCAGTCCTCGTGAGGCCCTGGTGTTCCCCAGCTGCGGACTCGTTCCGAAGTCTGCGAGCGCCGCAGCCGCATCTGTCTCGGCTGCGGCTGTCGCGATCCGCTTATCAGATCGCTGCTGCAATTTTTTCGATGGCCCGGGCTCCGGTCTTGTTGTGCATGCCGCCGAAGACGGCTCTTCCAAGAGCCCAACCAGAGGATCGTAAATGTAAAATGGATTTAGGCGACGAGAGAACGAGCAAAGATTCGGGGACAGGGACGTGAGTGGTCCGGTAGGTGGGCTTATTGGCTCCATGGGTTGCGGCTTGCCGAATGGCGAGGATGCAGGCCCAGGTCTCAGTGGTGGCAATGTCATGCCCGCATCGAGTTTGCTGCGTGGCGTGCCGCGGCGTCTGCCCACCGTGGGCAACACAATTTCCTCGCCATCAATCATCTTACGTTTGCGGACTCGGGGGTTTGACTTGACAGAATCAAGTATGGAGCTCTTGTCAATAGGACTGCTCGATACCGGACTCTGCGGCTGCTGCCCACCCATCTCGGCCGCATCGCTCTTACGGCTGCGACCGTGGTTGGGGTTCAGTGTAGAAGATCGTTTCTTAGGTTTCTCAAGGGCACCCGGGGCGGATTTGCGTTTTGTTTTTGGTCGAGGCAGCTTGACAACAGGCATCGATGAGGAATCCGCCGTCTGTGCATCTGGGAACGGGGGTAAATCGGCCATGTTTGTAGCGCGATCAGCAGCCTTTTCCAGTGTGTCTTTTCCAGTAATGCGGCGTAGCTCCCTGAGAATTTTCAGGGTGCAGTAAGCACCTGTGAATTTTGAATCGCGCATGGCTACGGGATTCGCTGCCGGTGGGCGCGGCTTCTTGGGCGATGGATCACGCCAGAGCCTCGGAACACGAACGTGCAAATCGTCAACCCAGGCATCGCAGTCCCATTGGATCCAAAAGTCAATAATGTCACCCCACGAGCTCTCTGGCGGCTTCGTAAAGTTGACAAAGACGACTTTGCCGCCTTTGCTGTGGACTGTTTTGGCGAATTCTCTCACCATAACCTTCAGCCCGTGTACTCGTAAGCTTGTGCCAAGAATAAGGAGCATATCAGGATAGAGCGCCAAGTCGTGTGTGATGATGGGACTGATTAGATGGGCATTAGGGTGTTCTTCGCCATACAGAACAATGTCCGGGCGTAGTTTTCCTACACCTAGGGCTCTTTTCCCCTTTTCTTCACGAGCCGCGGCGGCTCCGGCGCAACGTGGGCACTCTGGCTGCTGGCCTGTCAAGGTTGACGTTTCGCGGTCCTCGTCCCAGGAGCAAACCTGCCCGCATAGGAAGCAGCGCAGCGATTCTAAAGATCCATGTAAGAATACGCACTCGACACCAGATTGCGATGGCTCCTTCTTGAGTGCGGGGGGCGCGTTGTCTTTGCTATCAGCATATGATGCCTCGCCGTCAGTCTGCGACAATGATGGTGCATCTGGTAGTGAAGCCTGTGATGTCTGTGGCGTGGCCGATTCTGACCCTGAGTTGTCGGAGGAAGAAGTTTGGCTGCTAGGAAGCTCTTTGCTCGACGGTTCATCGACCATTTTTGCCAGCTGGTCCCTGGCGGTGGACCGACGTGAAAACCTACCGCGGCTCCCAGGTCCATCGATTAATGATGTTGACAAGCCAACTTTTTCTTCGATTTGGTCAATATTCTGCGTGTAGCAGCGGACCAGCTTGCCACGGTTTCTCAAATGGCTGATGAACCTATGAGAGCCTGTTGGCTCCGCATCCTTAATCTTTTGCCGCAAAGACGTGGCAAAAGTATAAAAAACTTGGGTGCGGACCGGATCTGCCCATACTGACACGTCAAACAGATCTCTGCCCTTCATATTGGGCAGCGTGCTGCGACCAGAGCTTGAGCTTGAGCCTTGGGAGGAGGCAAACAGTTTCCGCGCTGCGGACAATTCTTCCGATTCGGAGTCACTGGTGTTACTGTGCTCGTTGGACTCTGAGTCTGGTAAAGAGGGTTCGTAGGGATCAAACAGCACTGGTGGAGGTGACGAGAGCGGCGAGGAGCTGGGAGGTACGCCGAACCTTGTGAGATGGCCGGCAAACCGGAACGTCGACGGGGGGATTATTTGGTCGTCGGGCGGTGGTGAGGACAGCGGGGAGGTCGTGAGATGGGGGATGGAGAGCGGATGACGCGCGGAGCGTGGCGTAGCGTATGATACCGCTTCTGGTAATGACGGACTTTCTGGTGCAGTGGTTGGGTCTGTGGCAAGCTCCTCTTGTTTCACTGGTGCTTGAAATGATTCGGTTTCCTCTATGTTCTCGTCTTTCTCGTCTTTCTTTTGCGGCGAAGCTTCTGGCGAAGCACCAAAAGAAGATCTTAGGCGCTTTGCCGGTCGGTTATCGACCCCTTCATCCTCGTTCGCGCCATGCCGCGTCTCTGTGTCGAACCTCGGCGCCTCTCGTTTGGCCGCCGCATCGAATTGTGCTTGAATTAATGAGTAAAGTCCATTTTCGGATCGAAAATCCTGCAAAGAACAGAAATCCACGTTAGCAAGTCATTTTGAAGCACCTGGTGTGTTGATGGTGTAGTCTGTAGCCGCATACCGGAATGCCCGAGTTGGTACTGATTCCCGCGCCTGTGACGACGACAATCTTGCGCGCCTTGAGCAGCGATTCGGCAATGTCCTGGAGAAGCTCTCCAGAGCTGGGTTCAACGTGCGCAGTCGGCATGGTCGCTCTGAAGGTTTGAGGCTGAACAGGGAGCACACGAGCTCAGCGGCGTCCCGTTTGATGGCTATCACCTTGAGATGGAGGAGCAAGCCAACGCGTCGCGCCCCAGGGCGAGTCAAGATCCCAAGATTGAGTGTGTATATCCGAGGAATTTATTCCATCGTATCGTGGTGTATGTCGTTACTTTGAGACAATCAATTGCCAGTGTTCACTGTCAAGCAAAAGCTCGTTGTGCCACGATAGCTGGCAACTAGGAAGTATCTTATTGATCGTAGTTGTAGGCGTTGAAGTGACTGGTGAGCGTGTAATGGGCCAAAGGAAGGAAAATAATGATAAAAAAGTTAGGAATGCTGGTAAGAAGAGATATCCAAGAATTGATGCTCAAGGCAACAGTTGCTTTAGCCCCAATCGTGCGTGACGTTTTCTGGGCGTTTGACAGCTGTGACGCGCCTCACAATCTGTTGATGTCGCGAACGGGTGGCAGGCTGGTGGCTGGCGGCCCGGCCGTCCCCAGCATGTTTTCTTTAAGCCCTTGTCGGACTAGCGCTTTTCGGGGGGTGGCTGATTGCTTTCGACTCGTTAGAGTCGCTGGCGGGTCCACTGCCAACGGTTTGGTGAGTGGCCGCTAACCCGAATGACCGGTAGACGCAATATTCGTATTCAGTGAATGGTAATTTGACAGCATGTCACCGGCCAATTAGATTTTGCACCCTCCTAAAAACAATTCTGGTTACATTTTGGGCGACAACAATTGTCCCACGGCGAGCTGTCGGTAGGTGGTGGACTCCCGCCCAACTGCAAGTGTGGTCATATGTACGTAAGCAGGCTATAAATTGAAGTCAGAGATATTGTATAGAGGGACCCCGCACACGCTTTATTATGGATTCATAACTTGTAATAGTTATCTATTCATTGACCTTCCTTCTCGTCTGGTCTGATAATTGCAGTCAGTCTATAACTTGATGCTCTAGAAACCAGTCGTTCATGGCAAGGTTATGCTCCTCATCCCAATCACCCATGGCGTCTGAATTCTCCCCCCCCCCAAAGGATATTCACCCCAATGCAACCCACCGGTCTCTTCTTGCGGACCATCAACCATCCGCGTGCACCAGCGCGTCAAGCAGCTTGTTAAAGTCCTTTGGCACGCCCAGCCCGGTGACGGCGTCCCAGCCCGGCTTGGTCGGCCATCCACCCGGTTCCTCGCCGTCGAAATTACACGAGCGGCTCTCCCCTTTCGTCACGTCGCGCAGCACGCCGCGCACGCGCTCGCTGTATAGCAGCGGGTTGGCCCAGCCCAAGGGCCTCTTGCCAGCGCGCGCGCGCGCGTCGTTAACCAAGGCCAGCATGGCCGCCACAATGGGGGTGCTGGCGCTCGTGCCCTGCACTAGACCCGGCTTCCCGCCGGTCAGCACCAGCACGTTGGTGCCCACGGCCGATATGTCGGGAATGGCCCGGTTCTCCGGCTCGTAGTAGCCGTCGAGGCGGCCGCCAAGCGCCCGCACGTACTCGCCCACCACCTCACGCTGCCACGCCGGCTGCGCAAAGTACCGCGAGAAGCCTCCCGTGCTGAACGATGCCGCCTCGGGCGGGTTTTTAGTGTTGGTAACGGCGCCGACGGCAAGCACCCACGGGCACGTCGGCGGGAACGTCGCCATGGCTATCTCCTTGTTGGAGCCGTCGCGCGTGCGGCAGTTAGAGTCCTGGCTGCCGCGCGCGCCGCCGTCGCCCGACGCCACGAGCACCGTCATGCCGCGCGCCGCGAGCATGCCAATCATGCTGCATACCTTTTCGGCGTAGGGCCGCGGGACGGACAGCTCGTCGTCAGCGTAGGATATTGACAGCACGCTCGGGATCTCGCCGTCGGGCTTGTCCAAAAAGTATTGAAACATTTCCAGATACGGCTCGTTGGTCGAGGCCGGGCTCGAGTCGGCCTTGCCGTCCTCGCCAATGAGCTCGCCCCGGCCTGCGGTCGAGTAAAAGACAAGCTTGGCCGGGTACGCAAGGCTCAGCGCGTAGTCGACGTCGAGCGAGGCCTCGACGCCTGATTTATTCAACTCCTGCGAGTTCTCGCCGCCGTTGATGAGCTCGACGGTGTAGTTGTACTTCTTTGCCGCAATCTCGGGCGCGTGCTTCGACAGAAACTGGTCCGAGTCCTGGTAGTTGGCGTACTGCTCGAGGAAGCCAGCCACACCCATGGTGACGCTCGAGTTGTCGTCGGGCGTCTTGTAGTAAAAGTTGTACGCCTCGCGCACGCACTTGGGCGTGATGACGGAAGTGCAGGGCGGGTCACGCTTCGTCAGGTCCGTCTCTTTGAGCCACTTGATCTTGGACAAGGAGCGGACGGGCCGCATAAAGTTGGAGACGGGATGAATGAAATCGATGGCGTCCTCCAGGGCGTCGGGGATAAAGTACTGCGTGGTGCGAAGGACAGGCTTATCCTCGCCGTGGTAGATGTAGTGCTCTAAAAGAGAGCCGATGAGCGCGTCAGTCTGACCGACCGTCGCGCGGACATTCACCCAGTCGCCTTTGATGTCGATATCCTGGATGCCATGGCTGCGCAGCCAGGCCTGCACCGCGCTGACCGACTTGGGAGTTGGGGCGCGCATCAGCTTGGTGTCCGCCAGAGAAAGCACGTCGTCTTGCACTGACGTCAGGAATTTCTGCAGTCCTTTCACCTCTGGCTGCCTTAGAGCGATTGAGAACGAGTACTGTTCGCTCACGTCGACCGTGTCGTTTATCTTCATCCATCCTGGTGGGAGGCTCGCCGTCCTCTCGAGGCAAATGTCGGCCAGCGACTCCCATCCCAGCAGCGCCGCTCCCAGTGCCAGCTTGAGAAACATGATTGTCGGCAGAAACAAACCCCGAAAACGCAAACAGGGCCAAGGGCTTTGCTGTCGACAAAGCAATCTCGAATCGATTTTCTGGGAGAGGAGGGGTGCGATAAATAGCCTTAATCATTCAAAGAAGCAATATTTAGTGGCGGCAAACCAGTCGTGCGTGTCTAAACTGGAGTTGGCTTATAGCTTGGAGACATGCATTCGGCCAAGCATCAATTTAAGGTAATGGCCGCACGAGGCTTGCGGGCTGACTGTTGTTTTTTCTCCTTGTATTTGCTTTATTCGTCTTGAGTCAAGGTTTCGTCGGTCACCACGGCAGGTGCGGCTCCTGGCTTTGTGACCGTGCAACGCGAATGCCAGTCACCAAGCCAATGAAGCTGCACTGCGAGTTTGGCTCCTTCTAACAAACCAAATTTCTTTTTTTCTCCCTCTTTTGCTCATGCTCAGCGAGTGCTGCAACCAATAAAACGGGCACTCCCAGTACAGAGTAGCACAGTGCGATAGTATGCACCCCGTGGCAAATACTCCGTATTATGGGTTGTTCCTCGTTTCCCTGGTGGCCATGTCTCACTTGGGCACGCTACTCCGCCCAAGACAATCAGGGATGCGCGCCGCGGCCGACGAATCAAGTATGGCCAAGCGAGACGAGATTGTGACGTAGGTCTGATTCAGACTTGCAGCAGTAAAAGGTTGCTTCTCGGTGCTGAAGAAGCATCAAGTGCACGATGTCGTACGGCTATTGACACATGGCATCCGGTGTTTCAAGATTGAGCTGGCGGCTGTCTCAATGGGAGATATCTGAAGACTTCTGCAAGCACATATTATCAGTATGTCCAGTGTTTACTTCCCGCCCTTACTCCTTGTACTCCGCTATTCAGATGCGGGATGACAGCATGGCTAGTAGATGAGGCATGCGGCAGCCCAGGGGTGCAGAAAGAACAATCAAAAGCTATGCATGTGAAATGGATTACAAAATCGAATATGACCCATCTACGAGTATTATGGCTCGCCTGCAATTGAGATCTCGAGGTTGAGGACGCACCCACGGAAAGTCCGTGGAGCCCTCTTAACAGCAAACATATAAGTATCATGTATGAAAGCAGCATTTCCACTTCATGACACCTATAAAATCATCTTCTCGATACCATCTATACTACATCAAGCCGCACACCACTCTTCAACACACACACCTTCTTCGCACAGAGCTTCCTACCAACAATGGCCCCCGAGCCCAGCCCCGAGCCAACCCCAGAGAGCCTCCAGGCCATCAACAGCAAGACGCTGGGCACCTCCGCCGGCGCATTTCCCGTCGTCACGCTCCCCAGCGGCAAGCGCATCCCGACCGGTACCGTCGGTGCGCTGCTCGTCAACGTGCGGGCCTACGACGCGGCCGCGGCCACGGGCGACGCCGCGGCACAGGATACCCTCTCGGAGGCGTTGCGCGCCGCGGTACCGGTCTTGCACAAGGTTGGCCTATTTGCGCTATTTGCACCCGAGGAGTGGGCTTCGGACAAGAGCCCGGGCAGATCATTAGTGGGCGAAATGGCAAAGGAGCTGAATTGAGAGAACGGGGTTGAAGCAAGATTGCTGGTGTAGTGCCAAGGAGGGAGAGGAAGTTGGTATCACGATCATCAAGATGAATGGGCAGAAAGATAATGAAAAAGATGAAACTCATTGCTCCCGATATTTGAGAAAGAAATGCAAATAAAAAATTAAAAGGTAATGCGTCCTTTGAATGTACCCAAAAATAAAGACATGTGCAACAGAAATGAAGCGTTGTAATAGACCCGTGAGCGAATGCACTCGTAATACTGCCACCCGATAATAATGGACCGAGGAGAGTAAAGACGCCTTTCCGTGACATCCTTTTCATTTAATATCCAACAACATGGTAATCAACAAACCGGTCCACAAACGCAGACGTTGTATATACAGATGAGTATATATTCTTCGACATGGGGAGAGAAAGGGCGGCGGTGGGCATCATCATCCGTAAGTAAGCATTTCGGGTTGGGCTCCTTTAGATACCAATCGCACCGGTCACGCCGTTTCTCCTGGGTGGCAGCTGAATTTCCTCATCATCCGAGCTGTCGTCGGCAGCACGGTCCAGTATGAGGTCAATGTCCTCATCGCGCAGCCTCTGTCTCGCGCGGCCGTTGCCCAAGCCGAGGCCCGTGGGCAGGGACAGCGCGCCACGTAAATGGCCACTGGCCCCGTTCGCCCGTCGTTTTGGCGTCCAGGTGTTTGCTGAGCGGTACGGCTGGTGCTGCTGTTGCTGCTGCTGGCGCTGCTGCGGTGAGTCCAGCTCCATCGGAGAGCCAGGCGGACCCATGACGGGTGACCTGTCGAGGCCCGCGCCGCGCCGCTGCGGCACGGCTGGACGCTGAACAGGCAGGCCCTTTCGGAAGCCGGCGGACGGCGGGGTGCTGCGGTGCGTGGTCTCGTGCAGAAGCCCTTGCTGCGGCGCGGGCGAGACGGAGGGAGAAAAGGCGTGTCGAAGATTGGAAGAGTTGTTGGGGCTGCTCATGAAGAGCAACGTCTCGATGGCGTCTTGCTCTCTCACGTTTTGATGTGGAGAGTAGATCATGCCTTCCGGTGGCCGTGACGGTTGCGACGATGACATGGCGCCTACGTCCAAGTGTTGCCGCGGTGAGTAGCTACCGGCGGCCGAGGTGGAGTGTGAGTGTGTGAGAAGCGCGGGCGGGTGCCTTGAGACGGTATTTCGACGGCTGTTGCCGGATCTACTGGATAGAGCGGGTTGGATGGGCGCTGGAGGAGCCAGAGAGGGCTTTCCGGGTCGTATGGGCGGCGAGTGCGACTTCCGGCGAGACTCTACGGGGTTGGGCGCAAAGTGTACCTGCACTGCTGACGTTGGCGGTGGTCGGGGGCTGGTGGAGGAAGATTGGCGACGTGGGAGGGTGGAGTTGCTCGAGGCTGGCGATGCAGCTTGTGAAGCGAGCGATTCAACTTCCTCGAGAGAGCGTGATTGCCAGCCGTTGTGCACCTTCATCATAGCATATGCCAACCGTGTTTTGAGATCCGCCGACATCTATAAGACGTGTTAGAGAGGAATAGCGAAAGGTTTATGTGTAAACGGCGAGCATGCGTACGTCACTGATGTGGCTTCCCATGGAACCCATGCTAATAGCGCTGATGCTTCTCGCATGCGTCTTGATTGGGCTGTTGCTCCTGCTCCGCGTCTTGACCTCGCCGTTGGCCATGCGCTTCCGTGAGCCAGCCGCGGCGTCGTCGTGGTCAACACGCTCCTGCGCGGCGGCCAGGGCCGACAGCTGCCACAGCGGTCGTCCGGCGTCACCATTGGCGTCATCATGGCTTGTTGCGCCATTGCTCCGCATCTCCGCGTCTAGTCTTGTGTCACCTCCGGCGAAAACGGCGGACTCTTGCGAGTCGGGTAGGGTCTGGGACGAGAAGTGCGGCGCGGACGAGGTTGGTGCCGGGGCGTGCTCGGTCATGGACGACGAGGGCCAGGGAGCGGCGGACTTTTGCGAGGCGCCGGGTGGACCATCCATGACGCCGGCGGAGTGTGGTGTCGACGACGCGGTACTGTCATCGGCATGTGGGTTGGCGATGGGCGGCGTGGCCGGCACGATCATGTCGCTCCCGTCGCGTCTCGACGACGCAGAGGACGACGGCCCAGCCTCGCCGCTGCTGGTATCCGAGCCCATTTGCGACATGCGAAGCGGTCGAGGGCTTTTTAAAGAAAATCAGATCTGTCGCTCGAGGGTTTGTCGTGCACCCCAGCGGACGGAGACGTGCCGAAGCCTGACAATCAGTGGTAGTGACGAAAGAGGGCCGTCCCGGACAAGACCGAGAGTGAGCGTGGTGGGAACACACGGGACAGAGGAGCGTTGCGCGGGGAGATCATGCAGTGACTGGGTGTGAGAAGAACGCAACTGGAGAGAATGAATCGGAGAAAATAGTTTGCTTTGAAGCGAGAAGCAGAGCGTCATCTGGATAATGGAAAAGTATAAAAAGGAAAAAAAGGAAAGGAAAGAGGTTGGCTGTGATTGCCGACTTTCTTGAACTCACAAATGGTTACGCGGTCTGGTTCTGGCGTTCTGGGCGCGACGCATGTGGACAAGGGTCTGAGTGGGAGTGACTCGTGTTTTGGTGTGGCGCTCCAGGAAAATAAAGTCGTCCGGACAGCGCGATCTGTCGTGGGACCATCCAAAGGAACCTTTTTTCACCCTAGCAGGGGCTTTACAGGCTCTGCGAGGGCTTTACAGGGCCTTCAACTAATTCTTGTAGCGAACTCTGATAGTTTTTAGTGCATCCGTCGGTGGCGCGAACTGTCCGCCACAGCGCGTGACAGCGGGGCTACTTATGTCTACCTGGGTCTCAGCTGCACTCGCGTTCATCACAAGGTACCCCATCTGTACTGTACGTCAAGTGCAAAGAGTAAAATATTTAAAAGAATAAAGCCAATTTTACAAAGGAAAGGCGAAGCACCCACATTGCCCGTTAAAAAAAAGCTTTCAGAAGGCAAAAGGACTCGATTGCGCTTTGTTCAGTCTCTGCACGCACGTTGTGCTGGTGTTGCATCATCTCCTCAATCATCGGCCGCAGGTACGCGACCCCGGCTCCTTCTGCAGCTATCTCCAGGCTTCATGTCGGTCGCCGTCACCTCGGCTTGTCGAGTACTGACAGTAACCGGCATCTGTTACCATGTTGAATACATAGAAACGACCTCGTCACAAAACAGTAAAAAAGAACAAAGAGCAGCATGCAGTTTGCCAGCTACTGACGCTGCGCTATTCGAGGTGGGCCGTACGCACTTGAACAGTTCAGTGCGAGTAATGACCTGCATGCAGCTGCATGCCTCCATTTTGATATTCGCTGATCTACAACTGCGCGGTTTTCTACAGTCTTAGCACACATTCAACCATCTTATATAAAACTGAATGCCTGCATCCACCCCATACCCCCTACATCTCCGGGGTCCAGTTCCACGTCTCAGATGTAAACAGCCGCTTGGCCATCTTATCAACGTACAGCGCGCCTTCATACCGCAGACGCTGGTCATTAGCCACGGATCGCGTAAACAGGAATGTCTTGTCCTGCTCGCCGCCGCCTGCCGTGTCTGAGCCGTCCCCTAACGCCCAGGACGCCGTCTCTCGCCGATTCATCCAGTCGGCATGCGACAAGGACACGACGCTCGCCGAGAGCATCGACTGCATGTAGTCTAGGATTGGGCCTAAGCGCACCCGCGGGCCGCAATTCGTGTGGTTCTTGTCAATCTGGTAGTTGGGACACTGCCGCAGCGTGACGAGGAGCCCCTCGATGTTGACGGACGAGGCATCGGGCACTGCATTGATGGATAACGCGCTGTAGTCAACCAGGAATAGTAGACTCTTTGAGACGAGAAACTTAATCAATTGTCCGAGTTGAAAAGAGTCGCACGCCGCGCTAGAGTCATAACCCATCTTGCACTGCCTTTCGCGGGAGGAATACAAATCGACAAAATGCTTTTGCACAGAAGCGATAGTGTTGAGTATGCACTCTCGACGGTATTGGAGTTCGTCTGCGAAGCGTCAGTACGTAGCGAATAGAAGTTGGCCTCAAAAATGCTCTTCCTACCTTCGATGGCATCGGGGAGATTCCACCACGCAGCTGTCGAGGCCGTCTCTGTTTCATGATATACACTCCAGTGGCTAGACCCGCGTATGATGAGCTCACGCGAAGACTGCTGCAGCCTCAGCGGCTGTCCTAGCAACCAAGAAACCAAGATTTTCTGACGCAAAACTTGCTCGACATCCGTTGGACGGCCTGCGTCATCCACGAGCGGCTTTGTATTGGTCAACGGCCATTTGAACTTGAGATCAGTGTTGAGAGCCCGCGCCACTATCGCCACGCAGTCGAATCGGTCTGCAATGATGGCCATGGTGGTGGCATACGACATGGTTGCTCGAGTCTCCTTGGCCGGCTTCCTGTGAAGAATGCGCATCATGTCCTCAAACGCGGCCTCGCGGCCAGCAGCCTTGGTGGCGTCGTCGTCGTCGGCGACAGCCACCCAGGGGAGATCCTCCACGGCCGCCTCTTTGAGCGGAATCCTCATCGAGCGCAGCGCGGCATGGGCGCTGGAAATAGCCTCGGCCTCGCGAAACTTCGGGTTGGAGAGCAGGTTGGCAAAGTACTTTGAGCTGCGTTTCAGCACCTCGAGACTTAGCCGGTACGCAACACGAACGCGCGTGCCGCTGCTGGCGGGGGGTGGCTGGTGGCTGGGCGCCCGCGTTTTGCGCACGACCGCCGCTTCGGCCTTGCGATGCTTCCTGAGTGTCTCAAGCGACGTCTCAAAGGTCACGTCTAGCACAATGTCACCATCAACGGCTACATTGACGACCCTGCGGCCATCCGCCGTTGTGCTGTCAGAGCCTTCGCCATCTGCAGACGCAGGGGCGGCAGACTCTCCCATCGTGTGGTCTAGGGCATTCAGACATGGACCTGCCTCGGGGGTACCTGGGCTCAGGTTCGTATCGATTGTGGTCCAAGAAAGCTGGACCTCGAGTTGGTAGAAAAGCGAACGGCGATGGAGCAGTCAAGTTTGGTAGCGTTGTGCGGTGCGGCTAAGGTGTGTTGGGCTGGCTGGCTTACGGGGGACAGCAGTAGGCACTTGGGCGCTCACAGCGGCTGCTTAGCCGCTGACAGGCTGATTTTGACCGCTTTGGTGACAGGAGGCGGCCTAACTAAATAGATGGACGGCCTTAGAAGACGAGCCAAATAAGCAAAAGGTGAAACGTGCTAGCTGGCGCGTTTAACTTGTTTCATCGTGGGGGCATTAAGATATAGGGCTGGGGTGTTAAATTTAGAACTTCCTTTTTAAAGATCTGTATATAACTAACTGTGCCTATTTAGGCCACGGCCAGCCAGCCAAGATACACGTACGCCCAAGGTACGCGCCTTTTAACCACACGCGCTTTGTAACTACGCATTTTACTATGCTATTAATAACACTTCTATAATAACTGCCAACAACGCCGCCAACAACGCCGCCAACAACACTGTTAACGGCGCTGCTATTAGCGCTGCTCAGAGGGCCGCTAAACGCGCCGTCAGAGGCGTGTGAAGAGAGTGATGGAGACAAGTTTTTATGTGGAAATTATTGTGATATCAGGGGGTATAGGCGCTATAAAATCTGTGGCGCATCCATTTTTTGAGCATACAATTTAACTAACAAAAGTCGTACTCTTAAGAGCTATCTTGGAATACTGCGCTCTCATTGGCTAGAGAAGACTAGTCTTGACTAGGCATAGGTATGTATAAATATTGACAATTCGAGCGACAAATTTCAGCTCCAAAAGGTAGATAGGGCCATGTAGCGACCAGTATGGTCGGTGACTAAAGCAAAGTAGCTGTTGATAGAGCCTGTCCGCGGAGTAAGTTAGTGAGACTCGGCGATAGAGCGCTGAGTCGCCGAATGCCCTGCGCACTCTAGACCCTCTGCTCGGCTATTATCTATCACCCCACGATGATAAATACCGATGAGTTACGGTGTGGCCGAGTCCACGGACTGTGCTGTGGATTCATGATATCCTTGGTCGCTGAGCACCTGCTTGACCTGGTCCAGTTTGTGAGATTATAGTGCAAGCCACTGTACTAACTTTTGGCGATATCGTAACTAGTGGGTGTACAGCCTGTAGCCCGCAGTGTGCATGGTTCCACTGGTAATAGCACTCACACTGGTGGCCTCACTTATAGGCGCGCCACAACCCGATAGGTATTATCTTACCTAGGCAATGACGGTCTCTGTAATCCGTAGTTGGAAGCAGATACTAAATCCAGAATGGCGCTTAGTTGACCTCCCCTAATCACCAATACGGCAACTGACAAAAAGCTGGCGGGCAACTTAAGAGAGAAGTGCATTCCCTCTTTTTCAGCCCACCACTCTCGCCAATCAACAAATTAAACGCGACGGATCGTTTTGGATTTCATCATCATCGACCATGGTTGCACCCATACCCCTGCCTATCATCCACATCAACGGCTTCCCCGGCACCGGCAAGCTCACCGTCGCAAAGCACCTCGAGCAGCTGCTCACCCCGCGAGCCCGTCTTGTCCACAACCACCTACTGATCAATGCGGCCGATGCGGTCCTCCGCAGGGATGAAGCGGGATACCAGAACCTGCGTCGCGCTGTCCGCACCGCCGTCTTCTCCTCCCTAGCGGACAGTGCCGCGACGCACAAATTTGTCTACCTGTTTACCGATTTCCAATCGAATGACGAGGTTGGCAGTGGAGTATGTGCAGAATACCTGGCCGCTGCGCGTCAGAGAAAGTGCAAGCTGATTTCTGTCATTCTCGGCTGCGATGTGGACACAAACGTGGGGAGACTGGTCACGGACGAGCGTCGCACCCATGGCAAGATTACGGATGAAGAACTGCTGAGGAAATTTCGCGATGCAGTGGACATTCATCGCTTTGAGGACTTGGAGGTCAGTAGTCTGGAAATGGACGTATCAAGCGTGAATGCAGAGGAAGCCGCCGAGCAGATTTTGCAACATGTCGTCAGAGTTTGCCCAGAGGTTGGTTACTAGTCTGGGGAATAATATACAATACCGAAGTGTCGTAACTACGTTAGTTTAGACTTGATATAGCTCCGAATTTCTCTAAATCGAGAGACAACGTTAGAATGCCATCGCAGTTTGGAGTCTTTCCCACTACAGGCGCTTTTTCTTTACCATGCTACTTAGAGTTGCCGTGGCGACTGTTATTTTTGGCTCTCTATATGTTTTCCCCACAAACCCCGGATATTATGATCCCTGTTCCTCCATCTCTGTAACTATTTCATACCTCGCGACATCCTGTATGTCATGCTCTGCTTTCTGCCCAGTGACACCAAGGAATCCGACGAATATCAAAATGGAGAGAAGTGCTGCGAGGGAATAAAGAGCGGTAAATCCAATCTTGTATGCATGTATCACTGTGGCACGTAAGCTATTGTCGGTAACTTTTTGGGGGGGTGGCAATTTCTACCTTGACTTCGTAGAGGCTCTTGCAAGGTTTGCAAGCTGTCAATATTCCACCTTATTTTTGTAATTTGCTATTTCCGCATCAGCATATATCTTTGATGCCGACGGTGAATCGTCTTTTGCTGTGGTTATACAAACCTCTCGCGCCTCGGGAGAAACCATATGCCGACGCATGATTTGGTGAAAAACATTCTGGACGATGGTCGTGCTAATGGACGTCGCAGTTATCCCGCCGAGAGAGCGCATCATGATGAACCCGCTGTTCATGGTGGCATGGTTGTCCGAGTTGCTCATACCGAGAAGGAAGAGGAGAGCACTGGGTGCCATCATTCCAACACCAAGAATGGGTAAGGCCAGGCAAAAGCTGTACAAAATCCCAGGAGCCTGTAGAGTCGGGAGAAGGGAGGGCATGGGGACAAGACAGGCTACACCACCACACAAAAGAATCTGGCTAAGCCAGAGGGTTGGTTTCGGGGTTCCCAATCTAGCAATAGCCGCGCCAGAGACGGCGCTAACCAAAGTGAAGGCAATAGAAGGGATGACGAGGCGGGTGCTGGCCAGGCTGGGCGACTCAACCAAAACACTTTGAAAGAAGAATGTGGTATTATACATTACCTGTTCAATATAAAAAGTCAGTGATATCTAGCACTGAGAGACGTCTTGGTACTTACAATGTAATTAATCATGGAGAAGAAGAAGGCGTTGATGACGATGTTCCGGTATGGAAATTTGGCGAGCAAGGGCGGCAGGATAGGCTGCACGGCACCAAGTTCAACCCGTACCAGGAGATACACCATGCAAGGAAGCAACGCGGATGCAAGTAGGACAAAGGGACTGGTCCAGGCGAGAACATTCCCCGCAGTGCCCAATATAAACATCCAAAGCGCCAAGACCAAGATCTGTGACCGGTTAGCCAATGACGGCAAAGAAAGCACTATGCTCACTGAACTCACGAGAACGAAAGCACCCTTGAAGTCAAATACTTTGGTAAAGTCCGATAAAGATTTCGCCGCTTTCCCAGTCGGCATCTCTGAGTTGGCTGGTACAAAAAAGTACACCATAAAAAGGGTGATGACACAAAGTGGTAATTGGATCTGGCAGGAAGTGCAGGTCAGCTTTCGGGAACAAGTCAAAGTGAGACATGTCGCAACCGACCATGTAGAGCCAGCGCCAGCCGAGCCCTTCAACAACTGCGCCACCGGTGGCGGATCCTATACTTCAAGCCAAACGAATGAACAAGTGCTCGTCGGGTTTCTTTCCAAGGTAGGGCGGTCGATGGTACATACGCGGAGCTTGTGCCGAAATTGACATAATTTATCGACTGATAGTAGCCTCTCTTTTTCACACCAACCACATCGGTCAGCACCACGGATCCTTTCCCGTTGTTAGCGACTTGTCCATGATGTTGGTCAGTGACTTGTAGCACAATACCCATGATCATCAGACCGGACGCCGCAGCTCCGCTCAGACATCTCGCCAGTATCAAAAATACCCACGACGGCGCAAGAGCGGAAAAGCTAGTACCGGCAAGAAATAAAGCTCCGGACGTTAGAAATATAGATCTTCGGCCGATGCAATCTGATAGGCTGGCATAAAGAGGCTGCATCGTGATGGAGCATATCAGGAAAGCATTTACAGGCCATGATGCCATGTTTGTTTTGTCAAAGTGGGAGGCAATGGCTACATGTGCAGAGGAGGAGAAACTGGCGTCGAGGGCTGTCATCTAGAGAAAAGGATTAATCGAGGGGAAAGACTTGGGTATTGAGTGTGAGCGAGTCTTCATACAAAGTTGGAAACGAGAATAACTATTGGATGAAAATCAGGTTAGCCAAGTCAGGGAAGGGTCAATGAATGGGTGAATTAATTTGCGGCACCTGCTATGGCCAAGTAAATTCTTGTCTGGTTCATGTCGCTGCGAGTCTCAACAGGAGCTGCTTGCCAAGATTGTGCAGCCATGTTGCTGGGTCAATGTATCTAGATGCAATGAGGAGTCAGTCAGTAGCTGGTTCACTTATAAAATCGATGTGACCTAGGCATGTCGAGAAGATGGGAGAAAATAATTAGCCATAATTATGATTGTGATTGCAATGTAACGAATGCTACTCTAGACAAGCCCTCAGCTTCTCAGCCAGGCCAAGTAAGCCACTGAGGTCGAGAGCCCGCGGACCGAGAGCAGCTGTCAGACCCAGTCCCGCATCATCATGGAGATAATTGCAATTGCCTCCAGCATCCAGAAATGGAGCGGGACTCGGCCAGTACGGGTCCGCGTTGGAAGAGGCCACCAACACGGCGCGGCAATAAGGAGTCGAGATAGCAGTAGCTGATACCGAGGGCGTGTCTGATGTGGTTCGAGGCCCAGCGAACAGCGACCATTCCTGATGAGGAAAGGCATGAGCTGGTGATGAAGCCTCGTTTTTCAGGACCCGCTGCAAGGCATCGACAGCCCCACGAAACTCAGCATCATCTTGCAACATCCACATGCTGCTGACATTTGCATCGTTCCTTGCCCTGTGCTGACGTCCCACCACCATTGATGCCATTAATCCGTCGGCATTCATCCATGTCGTTCGATGAGCTAGTACCGGCGCGTCTCGGCTCGCTGCATCTGCGTCCGTGCATGCTGTTTGGCCCTTTTTCTCGTCATCACTCTCCGACTCCCCATGGCCGCCGCCGCTCATGACAGAGAACAAATGCCCGCCGCCACCGCCCGCCCAGCTCAGCATGGCCACGTCGGACGCTCCAGCAATCTGAGCCAGCGCCTGGCCGACTTTGCGCAGCCTGCCATGAACGGCCAGTGCCCGCTCGTCTGACAGGGAGACCAGACTCGACTCTCCCTTGAGCTGGAACGTCAGCTGGTTCGGCCTGGTCGGATGCTTTGACACTCCCACGCGCAGCAAGTCGTCGTCGTGAATACACAGAGGCGCCATCACCGGCATGGTGCACCGGAGGAGACCAATGTGCCGCGATTTCAAGCCACTGGATCCGACGTTGAAGATGCGGCTGTTGCATTGGTACGTCTGCTGGCCATTCGCCGTGATGGCAATCACTCCGCACGAAATCGACGGAAAAAGCTGCGTCGCATGCCATATACCCTCTTCCACGGCCGTGGCAATGCCAATGCCGTTGTTGTATAGACTGGCAATGCGACTCGCAAGCATTGATGCCATGATTGCCTCGCCCCCACCGCTACTACAGTCATAACTTGGTCAGCAATCAATTGAAACATGCTCCCCCAGAGAAACGACCCAAGAAAGGGGAGGGGAGGCCGCATCGAATCAACGCCAAATCGTCTTCGTACCAAGCTATAGCCACTCTCTTGTCGGCATATAAGCCCGAGCCCAAAACTGCCGTGTCTCCTACTCTTCCAACAGGTTTAAACATCATTCCGCCGGTCGAATTTGCGGCGGCAACATTACCATGCGAATCCCGCACCACCGCACCGACTGTCCCATGCTCCGAAATTTCAGCTCTTTTCCTCTGCCAGTAGCTGGTTCGACTCTCCGTGGCAAAGTAGCAGTTGGGTACTATATCCAACGCCAGCCGCTTTGCCAAGTCATCGCCTCCAGCACCGGCGATGAAGACTGAAGCACTCGGTCCCGTGTCGTCCAGCATTGCTCTTACCAGCTTGATTGGGTTCTTGGTGGCTTGCAAGCATACAGCGGCGCGGTATCCAGAGGTTGCACCGCAGACAATGCCTGCTTCAAGCTATGCAAGGCGCATATTCCGTCAGCCTCGAATGAGTAGCACGAAATCTCGTAGAATAATCTTGGACTAACCTCGAAATTTCCATCAATATTGACCGCGGAGCCTCGGCCCGCGTTAAAGGCAGGGTAGTCTTCCAGTTTTGCTACGACCTCTGCGGCGAGATCAATGGCAAGAGCTCCGTGCCCAAGTGCGCTCTCGGCACTGCTGACCACGGTCTGGAGAAATGCAGTTGTATCGTCGTATCTTTTCTTGTCCCCTATCCACGATTCAGACGCTCCACCGTGAATAACGATGCCCGCGAGGCCCGGCATGATGGGAGAAGATGTTGCCAGCAGAGTTCAGATTTTGAGACCTGAATGGAATACCAACAACAAAATATAACCAATATAACCCCTTGATAGACAGAGTATCATATCCGCGGGCTAGAATTAA
The DNA here is from genome assembly GCA_030782485.1 of Beauveria brongniartii. Classification (NCBI taxonomy): domain Eukaryota; kingdom Fungi; phylum Ascomycota; class Sordariomycetes; order Hypocreales; family Cordycipitaceae; genus Beauveria; species Beauveria brongniartii. The sequence goes on from JARJPP010000178.1 coordinate 64,796, forward strand.
TTCCACTTTCACATTTAACTTCAAAGAATGGCTGACAATTCGGTCTGAATCAGCCGAAAGATCCCCGAGAGAGCCAAACTCGTTTAACACAATGGTAAGGCCACCAATTTGGCAAGGCCATGGAACAGGTTCTGACTATCAAGTGCCCCTGCTTTTTGGTAGCGGGCTGTGTTGCTGGGGGCCTTACATGCCCGGGAGAGCCATACTTGCGTATGTATCGTATTGGAGCTCTTTAGTTGCAGAGTACGATAGTGTGTAGCTCACTAAGCCGGACTTTCAATTTGCTAGATTGTCGAGGCATTAATAGTCTGCGATATGCCACTTTCTTTGTTCGTTCCTTCATCCTCGCTTTCATACACACATTGTCACGCTGAACAATAGCCAACAATCCTCTCACGATGCGCCTCTCACTTACCTTGATTGCGGCTACTGCTGCAGTTGCCACTTCCATCCCCGCTCGGGTAAGTCAGTCGCCCCAGCTTTATGAACAAAACAAAACAAAAAAAGCAAAGATCCGACGCAAAAGGGCTGAACAATCATGTCTAGTCTGTCGAGACTGTCGCCAACGAGCTCAGCTGCGTCGCGCGCGGTGACATGGCCTGTGCCGGCCTCGTCTCCAAGCGCAGCGTCGACGACCTTGCCAATGAGCTCGCCTGTGTCGCTCGGGGCGACATGGCCTGTGCCGGCCTCGTCTCCAAGCGCGCCGACGCCACCTTGGCCAACGAGCTGGCTTGCGTCGCTCGAGGCGACATGGCATGCGCTGGTCTCGTTTCCAAGAAGCGCGCCGCAGAACAGGCTGTCAATGAGCTTGCGTGCGTCGCGCGCGGCGACATGGCGTGTGCTGGTATGGTGGGTAAGCGCGGCGAGGAGATCAATGAACTCGCCTGCGTTGCCCGAGGCGATATGGCTTGTGCTGGGGTAAGTTGCCAAGTAGAACTCTGGGTCAGATTCTTGTCTTTCGCTGACTTTGGATAGATTGTCACAAAGAAGCGCTCCACGGAGGCGGTTGCTAACGAACTCGCCTGTGTTGCTCGTGGGGACATGGCTTGCGCTGGTGTAAGCGTCATCGCTCCCTGCCCATTCGAGTATAAAACTAACAGTTACAACAGCTCGTTATCTAAAGATTCAATAAGGAAACCTGGACTTGCTGATCAAGTAATGTCATGCTTACCCTGCCTTTCACGTTGCGACTGTAGTATTACATGAGTCTAGGTTGGATCGAGCTAGCCTATATAAAAATTAGAAAAGGAATCGTCATTCTCAAAAGATTCAGTCTCAGATAATCTCAATGAATCAAGCTGGTGAAATTATTGCGTTGTAAATAAAATTCGATAACTTGAGAGGTGTTATACGACATGAAGACCGACTTTTTTCTCTTACTACTTTTAACCTCTTTACTTAGACTCTAGTTAGTCTACTACTTACTAACGCTCCTAAGGCCGGCATAAGCCTCCCTAAGCTACTCCCTAAGTTTTATAAGATTCTAACTAAGGTTACCTAAGCTCTTATCTAAGTAGCTCCTAAGTAGCTTCTAGCTCTATATAGCATATCTATAATAAGGTATAAAGATATAGTTCTTAGTGCTAGAGTAATTTACTTATCTAGCTATAAATTTACTTATTCTCTTAATTATATTTCTTCTTCTTCTAATAGTTTTTTATATTTACTTTTTCTAACTACTCTAGTTTATAAAGGTATTATTTAATAATATAAAAAACTTTAGCTAAGGAAGACTAGCTTATTATAATTATAGTACTATTTACTAATAAGTTATTTAAAATAAGTGTCTTTATCCTAATAAAATAGATATTAATATTTTATATAACTATAGCCTTTTTACTAATAATAGTATTTCTCTTTATAATATAG
>JARJPP010000179.1:0-50080 GCA_030782485.1 Beauveria brongniartii
TACTATATTATAGTAGTATTTAGTCTATAAGAGGGCTTTTACTTATAGTAGTTATAATATTTTTTATTATATTTTAAAGGTTAGATTTTATATATTTAGGTATAATATATATATAGGAAAAAAATTATAATTAAGAAAGAGGAATTACGTAAGAAATCACGCGTTAAATAACGTTAGTTAGAATAAGAGGTGGCTAGGATTACCCTGCCGAGAAGTGGGTGGTGCCGAGAAGTGGGTAGCCGACGTTATTACTTAGTGATTTATCAGGCCTTATATTCGATAGGAGATCTAGGTATAAAAGTGGGTATATGATTGATTTGGGCCAATCAGAGGGCTTCAGCAGTAATACCCTTGTTTTTGCTCGTAAGATGAAGGGCACGATACCCAGCTGTCCGCGACAACTACATTTCTTTTTCACCAGCGTTGCTTTTCAACCAGCGTTTCTTTTTGATCAGCTTTTTTTTGTAATTGGTATTTTTTAGTAATTGGCAATCAGCACTTCTCAAAAAACTCATCTTCTTTGCTCTGCTTGTTGCCCCTTAAATTGCTTGCCCACTGTCTATTTCCCTGATTCTCTAGACTCCCCTTCTTCACTTCCTGTCTTTCTTCCTTCCCCTTTTTCGCCCCTCTTCCTTGTAATACGCCTCTAATGCACTGTAGAGGAACAAGAGGCCAAGTCTAAATACAAGAGAGTCAAGAGCAATCTCTCGGTGACGTATCTATGCAGAACTGTGATGCAGAAAGCGGCGCTGTAGAGACGAACATTTGAAAGCTATTCCTCCCTGTACTAATGCTACTGCAAAATTGTTATGGATGAATATGAAGAGATAAAGATAAGATATAGGCGTTCTACTTTTGCTGTGCTCGTCTTTTGTCTGAGGCTTACAGGATTAAGAAGATAAAAGTGTTAAGGAAAACCAGAAACGAGCCGGTGCAAGGGAAATGTACAGAATTAGCGGTCGAAATGTGTCCCTGATTGGACTGCATTTTCGTCGCTCGATACAAGTAAGGCGCTTGACAGAATCGCCGGGGTGACTTTGAAAGAAAAAAGAGCAGCAACAAGCGAGCGACAGTACCGATGACACAACTAACTTAAACAATATAGCCGTCAGCAGCAATGTTGCGCCAGCTCCGCACGCCGCTCGATTCCTCCAGCTCAACACACCACCAGAGCACCTCCTTGGCCTTGTCGGGCTGTCCGCTCTCCTCGTACGCGCGCGCGAGCGCAAACCACGCTTCCGACGAGTCCCATGCCGTCCCCAGCCTCGTGAGTCCCGAGAGGAGCGTGTAGGCGCGATCGCGGGCGGCCAAGCGGTCGGACAGTGGTAGACTCGTTGTCTTGTAGGGCGCAGGGAGGTTGTCGCCGCTGTCTTTGGCGCGCTTCAAGACGGCCGTCGGTTTCGCACCCGGAGTCAGAATCGGCTCGTTATCAGCGGCGTTTGATGGCCCCAAGCCAAGTGCGACAGAGGGCAGTGTGGCCGTGGCAGTGGAGGCTGCCTTGCGGTGCTCGTAGAGTGCAATGCTGGCTGGGTCCGACGCAACCTCGCTGTTCACCAGTGCTGGGATGGCAGGTTCGGGAAGTAACTTCTCGCTGTAGATGTCAAGAAGAATGTTGGACAAGCCAATGGTAGCAGCGGGGTGGTCAGGGCAATGTGTCAAAGCATTCTCGAACTCGGCCCGGGCCTCAAGCGGTCTGCCTGCGGCGAGGGCTAGCAAACCAAGCTATCGAAGGTCAGTCAGCATATTGCGGGTAAAAAAGGAGTGTGCCCAAATCACATACCTCAGATGCTACATCACCCCACAAAGCTTCGATGCGCTTCTTTTCGGCCCAGACGGTAGGCTTTGCGGCTCCATTGACTGAGGGATCGCGAGTCGACTCAGTCTCCAAACCCTGCACTAGTTTTTGTGCCTCTGCAATAGCAGCTTTGCACTCGTCCAGCATATTCGCACGACGATAGAAACCCGCGATCATTTCCCAGACCTTGACCAAGACCGCTGTGCGTCTGCACCTCTCCCTTTCCTTGGAAAACACCACCAGCGGCAGCAGTTGTGACGGCACATGTGTCATTTCCAGAGAAAGATCCGAAAATTCTGTGCCTTTTGACGTGATGGAGCCACGCGAGGTGATGGAAGAAACCGTCTTTTCGCGAGTGAGAAACGTCGAAGACATGGCGATTGGTGGTCCTTTCGGCGCGTCGGGCTGGCTGCCATCCGAATTGGGCGTGAAGAAGGGCTCGCCGTCAACGTGGCTGTTCCAGTGAGGTAGAGTGCCATTGGTGGACGTCTTCCCTCTACTCTGGCTGCGATTTCTCTTCTTGAGACTGTTGCGTCGGGGAGCATCTCCATGGCCAATGCTGGGGCGGTGGGATGTCGGTGGCCGCGGGGTCTCATCTGTAACCTGGATGGCGGGTGCCACCGTCTGTGAGGTAGGGGGCCTGAGGGGAAGTCCAGTAACCCTTTCGCTCGGAGTCTCATCCGACTGCCTCGTTAACGCCCGCGATTTCTCCTTGGATTGAAAGATGCTGCCACGCAGGCTGCTACGACCGGAGCCGATCTTGGAACCAGCATCAGATTGCGTGTGCACACTTGGCGGGGCCGAAATGTTGCCAAACAAACGAGTAAAGAGCGAGAGGAGCTCGTAGCTAGCATTGACTGCAGCATTAGGTCCATCCTGTAGTTCGATGAGGGCCAGTTGCGTCATCTTCACTTCAAGAAGCTCCTCCTTTTCGAAATCGTCCATCTCATCCACTAGTCCACCATGTACTTCTGTTGAGATACTCTTTGCTTCGGCGTCATTGAGGTGCTCGCTCTTGAAGCCCTCCGTCTTGCCAAAGAGAATAGAAGGATCCTTGAATTGCTCAACAGCGCCGTCGCAAGCTCTACTGGCCATGGCGTAGTCTTGACGAGCGCTCAGCAACAGGGCAAGAAGATGCCACATGGGAATGAGCGACCTCTCTTGCCAGTAGGGACCACTATAGAGCTCATCGTTGATGGTGCTCTCATCGCGCTTGGCGGACATGAGTGTGGATCGGACAATCTCAATTGCGGTGGAGAGTTCTTTGCGCTCAGCAAGGAGCACACCGAGGGCGAAGATGCTGCGAGTATCTTTTGACCGGCCAAATTCGGAAGAGAGAGACTTTCGTAAGCACCGGATCGCCTTGGACTGAATCTCAGTCCGGGACCCTGCTTCGTATGTTGAGCGAGACCAGTGAGCGTGAGACAAGCCGATGGCCTGCCAGGCGAGCGCAATGACGCGGGGCGGCACATAGCTACTGGAATCATTCCCCGCTTGGTTCAGCGGCAGCCTGGCAAGCCAGTCTTCAAGCTCAGCACCAAGCTGGCGAGCTTTCTCTGCAGACTTGTGGTGCCCGTAAAGGCAGAGGGTCATGATGGCCTGGGCCATGGTTTCCAAAACAGTGGCATCGCCGTCTAGGCTAGGCTCAGCAATGCCGGTCTTGGCAATTCGAGCTTTGCCTTTGCTGACGATTTCGAGGTACGAGTCCAGGGCTTTGAATGCAAGATCGAACTCGGCAACGGCGACGTGAACGGTGAATAATGATCGGAGAATGAGTGTGGAGTGATAGGTCTTGGTTGCAGCGCCGTACAAGGTTTCGAGGACGCCGCGACTGATGCCCGCGCGACCACCCTGTCCAAGGTCCTTTTCACTCCATCCACGACCACAGAGAATAGTCCAATTGTCCATGACTTGCTTAACGAATTTCTCTACTTCGGCGCGGTGCTCATCGGCTCGAGGAAACGTTGTCTCGGACAGGAGAAGTCTTTGGTAGGAGGCCTCGACGCGCCTGAGCTCCATTCGCAACTGGGTTCGAGCCGGCGTATCGGGGGTGACATTACCGAGGTTGGCTGTAGGGAATGCGGCGTCGTTGAGAAGATGTTGGGAGAGTCCCTGGTAGTATTCATTCCATATCGCTCGGCGAGGGACGGATGTGGCGGAGCCCTTGAAGCCAAAGCCACCAGTGACGGGAGCGGACATGGCTTCCCAGTAGCGAGCCCAGGCGCGGAAGCAGGAAATGGAGTTTTGTTGGTCGAATGTGGCGTCTCCTTGACGAATGGATTGACTAGTCAGGGTGCAGTATTCGGTCAGGTACAGCTCGGACCAGTACTTGAGCTGAGAGTGGACGGGTTGGCCGCCCCAAACGCGGTCGAGGGAGGGCAGGCCGGACTGGAAGGCGGCGAGCGCCGACTGACGATGGCTGTCGCGCATGAGACAATTGGCGCGGAGGTAGGCAGACTTCATGGCGCAAACGCTGGTCCACTCGGTCAGAGACTCACGGCCATCCTGGGCAGCTTCTGCGAGGCCACTAGGAAGATGGTCGAGGGCGAGAGTATATTCGGCAACGACCCAATACATCCAGCCGACACAAACGCGAGCCTGAAATGCATCTTGGGGGTGGGCCGTCTCGCCGTCAATGGCAGCGTGCAACTTGGGTATTGTGGCATCGACATTGAGCGTCTCGACAATGGTGGCTATGGAGGGGCGCTCGGAGCCCGTAGTCGCGCTGGAAATGGCACATTCCGTTTCGGCAGTCACGGCGAGGCCTAGGAGGCAGAGCAGGTCAGCAAGAGCTCGCAGAGGCAAAGGAGGAGCTTCGATAGCCTACATTCTCGCTGGGGAGCATGCTTGCGCACTTTGCGAATGAATTCGGGGACAGCAGCCCAGTCGCCTCGACAGCGGGCATTGTCAAGCTGCTCAATGTAGCTGGCAGCCTTGGTCTGAGAAGCGGTGTCAGTTCGCCGAGCAAGGTGGCCAGACGTGCAGGATAAAGAGCAGGATGAACAGACCGTCATGATTGCGCAGAGAATCCGACGCAAGGGACTGGGAAGCGCAACGTGGGCTGTACTCTGGTCAGGTCAGGAGAAGGTCGGCTGGGCTGTTTAGTTAGGTGACGATGATGCGTGGTGCCAGGTGGTGGCTGGTGGGTCGGCTGATCGGGGGCAATCACAGCAAGGAACAAGGGCACAAGCGACGGCCTAGCACATGGTGACACTGCGACTGGGAAGAGCGGGAGGAAACGGCAGCCAACGAAGAGTCTGCAGATGCAATTACCCCAGAAAATATTTAACTTTGCAGGCAATGGCATCTGTGAGGCGGAACCGGGGGGACTTGAGGGGTGGTGGGAGGTTTAGCCCGGATTGCTAGGTCCGTGACAGCAGGCGAGCCTCGGCCCCGGAAAGGCGCTGAAACAGGCCGCTGAAGGAGCTGAAGGTTGCTGTCGAAGAGTGTTTGGCAGGCGACTCGGAGCCGTTTTCTAGCGGGTTTCCAGGGATGTTCTGCCAGGCGTCTGCTAACCTCGATTGCAGAGCCAATCAGCGCTCTTGTCCGGCCCCATGGTCCCTTGAACCCCACAACAGCCTCGCCTGCGGCGCCTTTGACTGCCAAAAAGATGCACATGTGGTTGAGACCAGCCATGCCTGTGAGACCGACGGGTATATACGAAGTATAGTTTAAACATGAGCCTACCTGGGTTGATTCAGAGCTTTGAAAGTCGCGAAATGAAGATTTTGTACATATTATAGACTCTGTCAGCTCTCGAACTACCTACTTACCTCTAAGGTACAGGCGGTGTGATTGACACTGCTGTACCTGGCTTGACCGAACCGTGGTGCCCTTAACCTGCAGCGCTTCCCCCACCTGTAGCTCTTGTGGGCCGCTGCTAACCAACCTCACCTTCAAAAAAAAAAAAATATCATCGTCGTCGTCGACGCCAATACTTCCTGCAGCTTCGTTGTGCACCCTTCCCATCCCAGGTCTGCTCTGGCATTAATCCCTACTACCATTGAATTCTTCTTGATTTGCCTACTTTTCTATTATCTTCCAACCAAACCCCTTTCCTCCGTATTCCCTCGCGACAGCTATCGACTTGGGCCTTGATTATCCGATACAGCCCATTACCAACATTACCAACGTTCTACGACTGGCTCTGGTGGGCTTCAATGGCGCCACAATGTCCCCCTGATCTGCGCGTTCTCTGCCGCAAACTCACCACCACGCCGCCCGACCTGCTGCCTCACCAGTTGCCTGCTCTCTCTCGCAATGTCTTGCGCTGCAAGGATGTTCTAACCGCGCAGCATGATGCCAAGAACAAGGAGGACGCCTCAACGTCAGCTCTAGTCCACAAGTTCAAGAGAAGCATCACGACGCTTCTGGAAGGACGGAGCCGCGACGGTCGCTTTGCTGCTGTCGTTCTCATCAAGGCCGTTGTCGACGTCGGTGGCTGGGAGATTCTTCGCACCGCCGGGCCTTGGGTAAACGGCCTTCTCTCCATCGTTCAGGTAGAAGCTTCGCAATGACATTTAATGGTGCGAATACTAACAACCTGCAGAAAGGAGACCCCGTTGCCTGCAAAGAGCTTGCCATTGTCGTCATCACTCGCATCTACATTCTCATCCAGCCTTATCAGACCCTCATCCGCGAAATAGCCACTCCTACCATCCCGGCCTTTGGAACTGCGTGCGTTCAGCTGCTCAAAGCATATGCTTCAACCCCGCCGCACGTGTCCGAGACCATCTGCACAGCGTTGTACACTCTGATTCCCCACCATCCCGCAACTCTCCGCCCTCTCAGCTCGCAACTGCGAACCGCTGTGAGACCCTATCTTGCGCCCACCTGCTCAGACGCCATTCATGTTCCCGCGAGCTTGTCCCATGCCGCTAGAAGACTTGTCATTTCTATGCATTTTGTTGCCGCCAAGTCTAGCGGCAGCGACGAATGGGGCAAGCAAGTCGATACTATCCTGCGTGATCTTCATCAGACGGCCGACCAGGTCTTACGTGCAGTCGACGAATCATGGCAGCCTACCAGTGGTTATGACAGGACTCGAGTATCGACTGACGGTGAGCCAAGGGGAGGAGACGAGTCTAGTCCTGAGCAGCTTCCCTCATGGGTTGGAGTCACGGCTGGAGCTGAGCGCCTGGCTGGTCTATTTTCTTACTTGGAGGACACATTGCGTTGTACAACAAAATCAGCCGTTACTATCCCTATTGGCGCATATCTGGATGCTATCTGTCGCATCTGCGTTATTGCCCGACTATCACCAAAAACACAAACGTGGGATCAGGCTCTGGACACGAGCGCTGGCGTTGGCCGAGACGAAAAAGATGAACTATGGAGCTCTGTGCCAACTCTTCACATTGCCGCCATGTCTCTATTACTGACGATGGTTCAGCGACTGGACCGCGACATGATTCCACTTGTGCCCGAGGCCGTTGACCATCTTGTGCGAGTTGTTAAGTCTGGCATGGGCCTCACCCCCATCCGAGCCGTTGGCTACCAGGTCCTCGACCAACTTCTCCGAATCGCGGGAGCAACAATGCCCAAGACTACCGTCGACATGCTCGACCCCATCCTGGGCGCTTGCTGCCGCGACCTCCAGCAAGACGCTGGTGTCCTCAAGCCCGCAGAGAAACCCGCACCGTCCGCCAAGGATGCCAAGAAGAATGGAGGCAGCGTTGCCATTGCCAACGTGGACCTCTTTCTGGCCAAGCCAGAGGCCAACGCCCCTGATACCAACCTCAAGCTTGAGTCTGCTCACAAAAACTCTGCCTCGAAGCTTCTGGCCACGCTGCTGTCGTCTCTGACGCAGGGCCATCTCAAGCCGACGATGCGTGGCCTCATTGACAAGACTGCCATCGTTACAGGGAATCGCGATGCCATGCTATCCAGCGTGCTCAGCCCTTACAAGGACCAGCGCGGCCGCCTGTATCCCAGCATTTTGCCTTATTTATGCCGACAGTACCCCGAAGACCAGGGTCTCGAGATCCTGCGCAGCAACCTCCGCACGAGTAGCCTCAACGGCTCCGGCGACATGTTTGCCAGCTTTCAAGAAGTTGTAGAAGAGCAGGAGGGGGATGATGATGAAGAAGCAGACGCAGACGAGGAAATGGCGGACGGCGATATTGCCGCTACGGATCTGGGATCCGTAGCGGCCTCCAAAGGGGAAGATTTATCACATCTAGGCCCTCTAACATCCCTTCCCAAAAAGAACGGTACTGAGACCCCGCAAGAGAACCCCTTTGCCGCACGAAGCAGTGCGACCGACAATGGCTTCGCTGCCGTAACTTCTTCCGACTCGCCGTCGAAGCGCAAGCACGACGGCTCGGACGAGGCGGTGCCCGCGAAGCGTCTGGAGGTTGGGAAGCCCGCGGAGCTTCCTAAGGCCAGGCCTACAATACCGCCGGCGGCGGCGAAGCCGGCAGAGGACGCAGAGGACGACGATGATGACAGCGATGTGAGCGTGCATTTGAACATGGAGCTCGAGGATGACGACGAGGAGGATTGAATAAATAGTACATAGAACTGTCATTTGTTTTGCATACCAAGGATAGACAAAAGCCCATGTTGACGACTAAGTTTCGATAATTCACCAACCTACTTTGTACAAACTCATATAAATGGGTATATAAATATATCGAGTCTATACCAAAAACCTTTAAACAGCGCCTATCCTAAGTATTCAGAGTGCAAGTGCAAGTATCGAGCCGCCACCGATGCCAACGCCTCGACAATAAAGAAAAGGGATTGCAAAACATGAAATGAAGCGACAACCTCCTGCGACAAAAACCCAACTCTCCCGCGCGCTCTCAGTCCCGCAGCCACGCCCTGCGCTTCTCCTCCTTGCGCGCGCGCCGCTTTTCCTTGAAGGCCTTGACCTCTGCCTTGCTCGGCTTCTGGTTCTGCCGCTCCGCCTTGAGACTGCGGCCGTCGTGCGACTTTGACGCCGCGTCCGCGTCAAAGTACGCATTCATCTGCCGGTGCGCCTTGGCGTCGTCGCTGTGCCGCCCGGGTCCCATGTCCTCGGTCTGGAAGCCGCCGCTGTAGCGGTTAAACGTTGCCGTCGCGGCGTACAGCGCCGCCGCTCCCGAGATGCCATTCGCTTGCGCGTCAATACCGTCTTCTGCTTCCTGTGCGCCCTGGGCGTACCATGCGTTGGGGTCGTAGTCGCCGTGGATGGCCGGGTTGTAGCCGCCGGCCGCCGGCTTCTCGTGGATCGGGGGCTGTGGTAATGTTGCCGCGGCGGCGGTCGTACCGGGTGCGACGGAGGAGGCGGCTGGCATGCGGGGGTTTTCCCATTGCGTCTTGCCGGTGAAGCGGTTGTGGAAGAACCACGCCTGCGTGCGCGCGTCAAACTGGCAGTCCCAGCCGTCGTCCTCAGGCACAGGCTCGCTCGGCAGCGGGGGGCCGCCAGGTGTCGGCTCGTCGGGCAGCGCCGGCGCCGTGGATTCTAGCTCGCCATCTTCGAGATCCTCGTGTGTTGTGGCGGCTTTGTGGTCCGCTGCATCCTCATCCTTGGCGGGAGAAGCTGTCGTCTTTGCGCCACCCGCGCTGTCGTCGTCAGCAGCAGGATTTGCGCCAGTTGTGCTTTTGCTTGCTGGAAGCTCTAATTGGGAGCGCTCCTGTGTTGCGTTCTCCGCAGCTTCTGCGTGAGCTTCCGAAGCCGGTGACGCCATTTTCGAGCTGTTGTGCTGTGCTGGGAATGACCGTTGCAGCGTGGGGTGCGTTGTTGCTGGTGGCGACGTGCTCCTGTGATCATATGCAGTGGTGAGCGTCTAGAAAAGTGGCCGTCATCGTGATACGTGGGCACCTGTGAGCAAGGAACAGAGACGATTGATTCGAGTCTCTGTTGTAGGTTGAGCGTCCGGTGACGTCTGCAATGTTGCGCGGCGCGAAAACGTTTGGAGGTGCGACATTGTGGTGCCTGGCAGGCTCGCAGGGATGGCTGCTGGTATGGGCAAAACAATCGTCATAGCTGGATTCGGTGGGCGGTGAGCTGGACCTGCATTTTCATCACGTGTAAGTCATGGTTGGTATTAGAATCATGAGAACCTTCAACAATTAGGCCTCCGATTATCGGTCAACTATTTTTAGTTCTTGATTGATAAAAGTGTTTCTCGGAAAACTCTCAGTGGTGAAACCTTGCCATCTCTGGCACTTGATGTATGCACTCGAGTGCCGACCGTAACACTGCCATTACAACTGCCGACGAGGGCCAAGTAATTAAAAGAATCAACGCGATTGAACGCTAGCAGGATATACAATGAAGTAAAACAAGAAGACCTGGATTGAAAAAAAAGACCGGGGAAAAGTAGGGCAGCAAAGGAGCAGAGAACGATAAGAAGCAAAAAGATGGACAACTTATGTTGAGTTGCTCACGGCAGGGATTGAACCTACGACCTTCGCATCACTTAGATTGAACAGTTGCCCAATATTAGTACGACGCTCTAACCAACTGAGCTACGCGAGCTCCGTTTTTGTTGAATGCTATTGACTTATCTCAATACAATAAGTGTGTGAAAGAGAAGCTGTCTCCATGGTGCATCAGAATGGCTCACGGATGCATACTGCCTCGGCAAACTCAGCTTACCTTTTTCGCCTAGCACAAATGGCAATACGAACCTTGCCGTCAACATAAAATGAACAGACTGCGTTGACATCGTAGATCCCAAAGCAGTCAATCATACCTCCGACGCACGAGCATGTGGTGGGTTGCTGAACTAAATACCGGCTGGCTCAACCCAGGGACTTGAGTGATACTGCTTGGTCGGGTTGCTTTGCTGAAGCAGCTGGTCAGACCAAAAAGCTCCCTGGTACTTTTTTGGTGTGAGAGCCAAGTCAGAGCCCTTCATAATGCCCACCGGAACTGTCCATTCATCCCTACGAATGCTGGCTCTAGACTCGTTTACTCCAATTATTCAACATGCTTTGGGACGCTGTAATCTTTACGTGGTGCGCTTCATGGCAATACGTTTGTTGGAAAGACATGATATCATCATCTGCACCACAACAGTTCTCCTGGGAGATTTACTGTCTATTTGGTTGGGCTGTATGATCGCGACAGTACGACCAGTGCATCCTTCTCGCAATAGCAGATGCAAGAACAGACGCAAACAACAACTGGAAAGACATTTTGTGTGAATGAGACTTTCAGAGGGGAGGCCTTCACGTATTAAACGTTTCTGGGATGTTGTTACCGGGCAGCAGGACGATCACGATACGGCCAGATCGGGAAATTTTCAGGTTGCTAAAGCTGCTGGTTGTGTCGTCGTTGTACCGCTTCCACATTCTGCGGACACTGAATCTCCGCAACAGCTCTGATTGTCGCTGCCAGATACTGCTGTATCGTACGAGCAGATATAAGATCTTTTGAGAGAAAATCACAACTGGTTTGGTGGGACGAAAAGATTGCCCAGCGAGTCCATTGGAGAGCCAGTCAAAAACAAAAACAAGGGAAAAAATAGTCAAGCCCGCAACCCATATGTCTTGATTCACACACACAGGTGACGGCAAAGATTTCAACCAGCTCCACGCCGTGCCTTGCCTGAGAACCGGCAGCCACTCGGCGTCAAACCCTGTTAACGGGGTGTAAGCGAGACCACGACTGGGTTCACTCAAGCACCAAAAGAGAGCAAAGGAAAATTAAGAAGACAAACCAAAAAAAAAGAATCATTTCCAGGTCACGGTGGGGATCGAACCCACAATCTTCTGGTTCGTAGCCAGACGCCTTGCCATTTGGCCACGCGACCAAGCATTTGATGAGGACCAGAAGGTGCCAAAATGCACCCATACCGTCAGTGTTGTGCCCAGTTGTCAAGATGTCTGTTGAACCTCATACCATTGTCTACCCTGCATGTGGCTTTCAGCACCGTCGTCATTCTGCCGAGGCCATTGGCTGTGCCAAGTAGTCAGATAGATTGAGTTGGCCAAATGTATGGACGCCGCGGCGGCGGTAGCAAGATCTTCTCTGGTTTATTATTGGTGTGCGTTACGTTCTTAACACACAGAGCTGATCTTGGCCATCTACCACGCTATGCTAGAAGACGGTGATGAGAATCAACAACAGGACTATACTCTGGCTGAAAGTCCCGACGCGAAAGTTAGCTCAACGCTTACTTTTTAACAGTTACGTATTTACACATTGGTCAGGGCACTGGAAAACCAACAATCTTTTTTTTTTTTAATACGGAAAAAAATCAAGACTCAAAATAGCAACCAGTATACCTAAGCACAGGAAAAGGTAACGTCCCAAAAACAACAGAGGGTGCAGGTATTATCATCATGAAAATGTGTAAAATAAAAAGGAAGACGTTTCAAGAGACCCACAGAGACTTCTCTGAATGCATCAGACCCAAAATCTCCAAAGCCAAAATATCCCTTTTCCCTACTTTATCCTTGTTTGAAGGCCCTCCCTTTTGTATGAGTTCTCGCTTCTCCTCGTTTTTATTCCCTTTCTGCCCATTTTTTTCGTGTTTTGTGTTTTTGATGTTAGGGGATTGAGACGGAACAGCGCCATAGAAGACTGATCTGTGCAGAAGGAGAAACTAGACCGCATCAATTATTCCTCGACTGTAGATGATCGATTCTGCTATCGATTGTCCGCTCATGCGAACCATTTTGAATACCCTCTTCTATCCGAACAAACTCGATACATGTCTGTCTCGCCAAGCCGTAGCGTCGCGAGCGCATCCCATCCGTTGAATCTTAGCCCGCGGTCACGGCTCAACGCCGTCCAGTTGGAAATGCGAGGGATTGGGGCCGTTGATCGCTTATTTGCCGAGGCTGGGGAAGGCAGCCTCGTCCTTGGTGTTGATGTTAGCAGCAGGAGGACGACCGCCACGGGCACCACCACGGGCACCACGCTCGCCGCCGCGACCACCGCGATCACCTCCGCGGTCACCACCACGGTCACCACCGCGAGCACCACCGCGGTCACCACCGCGAGCACCACCGCGTCCACCGCGTTCACCGCGGGCACCACCACGGGCGCCGCCACGGGGACGTTCGGACTCAACGAAGCGAGGGTCAAAGTCAATCGTCTGCTTGACCTTGCGCTCACGCTCACGGAGCTTCTTGCCACCGGCAGCAGTGACATACTCCTCCTCGTCGTTCTCGAGAGCCTTGGCGCCAGCCCACTTCTTGTCGAGCTTGCTGCCCTCGTTAGCCTCACGGACCTTGTGGCCACCAAGAGCGAGCTTCTTCTCAGCCTGCTGGGCGAGGTAGTCGCTGTACGAAACACTCTTGTCCTCGGGCTCAGCGGGCTCGACCTCGGCATCAGCGGCGGCGTTCTTGTCGCCCTCGGCAATAGCCTCGGCGGCCTGCTCGTCCTTGAGCTCGGCGTTACCCTCGTTGGCGCCCCAGCCTTGAGCAGTCT
Source organism: Beauveria brongniartii (assembly GCA_030782485.1). Lineage (NCBI taxonomy): Eukaryota > Fungi > Ascomycota > Sordariomycetes > Hypocreales > Cordycipitaceae > Beauveria > Beauveria brongniartii. Next base: position 13,167 of record JARJPP010000179.1, read on the forward strand.
GCTTGGCAGTGGTGCTATAAAATTTGTTAGTTGGCATGCTGCGCGGCAGTTAGAGGCGCCATAACCAACTTACTCTCGGTTCTGACGGGAGTGACGGTCATCCTGCTCACGGGGACGACGACCGCCACGACCTGCAGAAGTGTTAGTGTGTTGCCAGGACAGAGGCGGTGCAAAGAGCGCAATTAGCATAATTGGCTTAGAGGAGACGTACCGCCACGACCGCGGGCTCCAGCACCACCACGGGCGCCCTCACGGGGGGGCTCATCAGTGGAGCGAGCCTGGTTGCGAGAGCTACCAGCGTTGCGATCGCGGAAGGCTGTGAAACCCGGTTAGCTGCTTTCCTGAAAGGCTACTTGCCAGATCAAATGATTCCACAAAGCTGGGCACAGCAAAAACTTACCACCCTCGTTACCACCAGGGCCACCACGGCGGTTACCAGTGGCACCAGCCGCTCTTACGGGAGCCTGGGGCTCGACGTTGCGCTTGGTGGTATGAGTGGAGGCCTTGTCGACAGTCTTGACGGGAGCATTGGGCTTGGCATCACCGTCTTCGTCGTTGCCTGATACAAGGTCAGTACGTTGAGTTTGTCGGGGCAGTAGAGGGTTGATGAATTTGCGACGGCTTCGAATTCGAGACGATTCCATATCGAATAGAAAGCTTATGCAAAATGGGAAATCGGAAGCGTACCGAAGTAGGCGAATCGGTTCTGTGACGCAGACGCACAAGTTAGCAAATTACATTCATGGCAGCTCAAAATGCCGAGCCATGTCGCCTGCGCATCACACCGCGATCCAGAGAAGACGCGCCGGCACCCCCGAGTGCTTTGAAAGCTATCTCGCTTCGCTTTGAAGTCGTGGAAAAAATTTGGCCGAGCAGAAATGTTTCGATGGAAATTTGGATAGTTGTTTCCTGTAGCGTGCAGAGGAGGTGCTGGCGGCCTTTTTCTCTCTCGTTTGGGCAAAGGGGCAGTATGCGTTGTCTCGAATTGCTGGCGAGGCAATGCGTATGCAAAAATCATCAATGCGTACCTGAGAGGTAATAGCGGACGACATCTTGGTCGTTTTGTTTATGGCTTAACGCCTACCGACGAGGAGCTTTCAATGGCGGGTGGGAGTGTTGACAACGTGTGTAGTGGCGGAGGCAAAAGAGCGTTCAGGATCGCATGACCTGTGTGGGAGAGGGAGTGAGTGGTTGGGCGGGCCAAGGCAGGGAGGTACCTCTGCCTACCTCGCAGCAAGAGACAGCAAATTGCGATGGACTGGGGTGTCCAGATGGAACCAGACAGCTAAAATTGGGGGGAACAGAGCTGAGGAGCCAGTAACAGAGCAGCTGTAAGGGACACGCAGCCCAGGCTGGGGCCTGAAGCAGTGCGAAGTCGACAGCTGCAGAGCTTAGCTACAGGGCAAGTTGAGCTTGATTCAATCTATTTTACAGCGCCATGGGAGAGCTACTCTCGTCTAAGGTAGCGCCAACAGGTACCTCCAGGTACCTTGTTGCCAATCCGCTGGGCCACACGACACATCCCCAGCAAAACCGTGCAACTGTCAAGACCTTATTTCTGGTAATACATGGCAATCAACAATTTCCATCCATCCATTTTCTCGAGACTCTACGCGTACAAGTGAATCATGTACGCATGCAGCAGCTTGTTGTCCAAAGGCGGTCGAATACTCGCTTAAATTGCGGTACCGAACACCTACCTACCTACCTAATTAAAAACCCCAACTTTTTTGTGGTTGATTTATTTATTTTAGTTTTTTGTGTCCAAAGTAGGGCTCTTTTCTTGGGCCTCCAAGTGAGTGTGAGTGGCCCCGCAGCCGTTAGTGCTTTTGCGTGTGCCGCAACCAGGAGCACTAGCACTCCACGGCTGGTAGCGGCTCCACTTCTCATCTCTCTCCCGTTGCTGTTCTTTGCTCTCGCCAACAACATGAACAAGTTGCGGTGCCATGGTGATTGCTACGAATATTCCATCGCTCGCTCAAACAGCCGGATGTCCTCACCGGGTGAATTAGCCGGAGGCTGATACTTACTTGCCGATTCTTGCAAGCTGTCACTTCGATAGGTTAGCATGCCCACCATCACCTGGCAAGACTGCTTTCCTGCAGCATACAAAACTACCACTGTATTCGACCAAATGTAAACTATCACATTTTGCAAGCACTCTTCGTCATACATGTAGGAACCGGTTTAAGCGGATAAGGTCGAAAGACTGGACCGTTTACTGGATCAACCACATTGACCCAGATCAGCTCTCGCGACTCTTCCATTTCGCCAGACTCTTGTCTCTGATTCTGCAGCTTCGTCTCGTTTCCCCTCTCGTCCGATATCGAGCAATCAATCATCATCTGCCACCTCATCTTTGCTATTCCTCCATCGGCAGAGTCCACGAAGTTTACGCATGCTTGCACAAGCCCAGCGTCGTCAACTCCGTTCGTGTCTGTCGCCGTCTCCGTATCGCAAGCGGCGCAAAGTGGCGGTCTCAGAAGCTCTGATGTCTCGGTTTTCGTGCCGGCTGCCCAGGTAGAGGAAGTGCCAATGAATGCACGGTTCCCGCAGAGTAGACAGCTGTAGCACGCTCTGTGCCAAAAGCACCACCCAAAACTGATGCAGTCGTCCCCGCGACAGATCATCTCTCCGCAGACCCAGCATATAGACAGCTTGACAATGGCTGAAGCGCATTGGCTGCAGGCGAGGCGTGCTGAGTGTCCGAGTATGACTGGGTACCCAGACGTCGAACAGTGGCAATAATTACAAATGAATTCGTCGTTGTTCTCGAATGACAAGGCTGGTACATGTTCTGTCGGCATCACTGTTGATGTCCTCGTTATCGATAATTTGTAGGTAATATCTTCAAGTAATTGCTGCTTCTTTCTTGGCGCTACCTGATAAAGGATCGTCGGCTGATATGAATGTTGATGAAATTTATATTGAACAAGATATATTTGCCTGAAGAGTCGCCTGTCATCATATGCGTGGCCGAGGTAAACAGCTTTCAACCAGCATATTCGAATGGCAGGCAGGCACGAGGGTCCACCTGCGTCACAAAACGTCACAGGGCAGCAGCAAGTCTTTCAACGATTACCTTTAGGGACAGAGGAAGAGGGACAGAGGAAGAGGGACAGAGGAAGCTGTCACTGTTACTACTCTCGACATTGAGGAAAAAAACCTAGAAAACACGAACGCCGACATAATCCATGAACCGCTTTTAAAACCATAATACCAACAGAAAAGGACACCAAATGGCAAAAGTCAAACATCCATCATGAACCATCGATTCAAGTGTAGGCAATCAACAGCAAAGAGAGCTATCCCAGCTCCAACACGCTGGCCAAGAGCGTAAATACGGCGGCGAAGATCCAACAATGGAAAGTAACGAACAATAAATGTACACAGTGCACGCAGTTGCACACTTCAAACTCTCGTCTTAGGACGAGCCAGTTGGCTCAGACGACTCATGCTAATGACCGGTTTCCTCTTCGTCGGGCTTACAGACCCCGGTGCCGTCGACGTTTTGTTAGGCTGCTGTCTGCTAGGCGTCAGAGATGCATTACGATCCAGCCGTGCTCTCTTGAAGCTGCTTTGGGGAGTTGAAGAAATGGCCTTTGCGGACGACAAGGCAGGACGCTCTGGGCCAACCACGCTGTTCTTGCGCTTCTTGGAAGCCCGTTCAGCGGCCTCTCTCTCAGCATCTTCTTCATCGCTGCTCGGTCGGTGACGCTTTTTGCTCGATAACCCATGCAAAACGCCCGGCAGCACTTTGGAAATCGAAGTCGGTGCCGTGTTCTCTTTGTCTGGATGTGAACTGGAAGCAGGCGGCTCGGGGAAGCTGCCTGGCAAACTAGATGCCTGATTGAGCGAAGGCCTAACTTGACGAACACTCGACTGGCCAATGGAGCTACCAAATCCAGTCCTAGGAGCGCTGCCGAACTCGATGGTGTGATCGCTTCGAAAGGTAAACGAGCTTGGCACAGAGGGCACTCGTTTCTGAACTTCCTTATCTTCCGAATCAATGAGTTCCTTGAACGCAGACAAGTCAGGGTAGGCAACGTGGCCACCACGTTGGGATGTAGCATTCCTTGCCCCCATATCCCGGGTACTCTTTGGTCCAGAAGCGGACGCAAATCTGAACATAGAGAGCTTGAGTGGTGTGGGAGAACCCTGCTCCGCCGCTGCGCGCTTAGTCTCCGGTGTGAAAGTTACCTTTTTCGCCGTCAGCTTACGACGAGGGGTTGTAAAAGGAACAGGTGGCAACTCCTTGTCAAGGCGCGGAGGAGCTGGAGTATGCGAGCCGTAGAGTGCCGGCTGAGGAATGGCACTTCCAGAGGCGGAGCTCGTAGTTGGCTGTGACCGAAGAATGGACTTGACTTTCTGCAGGCGCGCTGGGCTAAGAATACGACGAGCGAGCCCATCAGCCTTGCAAGTCAAGTTGCCTACAGACAGCGACTGTGCAAAGTTCGGTGTGGAAGGCACAGCCTCTCTGACCGGGCTGGCAGTTGACTTGGATGGGGTAGAGACCATTGTAATAGTAGCCTTGCGTGGACTGGTCGCCGGCTTCGTCGGTGTTGACACCGATGTTGCTTCCTTTGTGGGACTGGCCGATTTATGCATTTGAGATGGTTTTGTAGGGCTCCTCAGGCGTGACAAGTTCGACCGGGGGATTGCGGTGATGCGAGAAGAGGTTGGGGTCGTTGAGGTGTTGGGTCTGTGGGTTGATGTGTCGTCTTCTTTGTGCTGCTTCACTCGTTTCGCGGGCTGTCGTTCCACTGGCATGCGATCAATGCTTTTGCTAGGCGAAGAAGCCTGAAAGCCTTTCTTGGCCGAATCTGGACCACTTCTGCTATCCAAGTTTGCGGCCGACGATTTACGCTTCAGGTTCTTCTGTGGCGTCTGGGACAAGTGATCATAAATGTTTGCCTTTCTAGGAGAGGGTGAGGCGGCCGCTTTGCTGGGGGATTCCGAGAGGCTAGATTTGGATGGCGAACGCTTCACGCCAGCCACAACAGGTACGAATCGACTTGCTCTCCAAGCAGAAGCGTGTCCTTCGATGGACTCCATCTTGTCGAAGGCGGCGGCGTGGGCAGCGCTGTAGCGGCCTGCAATGCTCTTTGGCTGGGCGAAGCGGCGGTCGCCAACCACGGCTGCATCTTTGCCTTCGGCTTCGCGCTGAGCAACCAATTCAACCTTGATCTTGGCGGCCTTCTCTCGTAGCTCCTCCAGAAGGTCTTTCGCGTCACTGTTGGATGTCGCCAGATTAAAGTTGAACGACGACGTCGGCACGCCAGTTGACCGTGATGGGGTTGCGGTTAAACCATTACCCGTGGTTCTCTTGTCGGAGGTTTCAATATCTGTGAAGCCGAGAGCCACTGCGGACGACGGCTCTCCGGTACTTTGATGAAACTTGCTTGGGTGCATTTCGCTGCGAGGCGGCCTGATAGCCGACGACGGCGGTGTCGAGGGGACGGGCTTAGGTGATTGGGCATTGGAGCGTCGAGACGGCGATGTCGCGACAGGTTCGACATCCTCGGTAACAGACAGAAGTTTACGAGCTGCTCTAGTGACCTACGTTTTGATCAGCATGCTTCACACATGTGGCGGTCAGCATTCGAGATACCTTCGATGTGCTGGCAATGCGCGCAGAGCGGCGCCTTGGAGGAGACATCTTGCCAGCAAAGAGCGCAGTGTATATATTCGATGAGGATATACAGAAGCACAGAGATAAATTGACGTGGAGTAGCTCGACGGGCCGGTATAGTGGAATGTTGTAGCATGAACGTTATTGATATGATGTCAACAGGGAGCGTGCAGCGAGAGGAATGAATGGTTTGTTGACATGAGTGGGGACGCTTTGTTTACTTTTCGCGGCCCAAGTTCCACAAACGAGCAACGAAGAATCGCACCGTGCAAAAGTGGAATATACTGTACGAATATACACTGTACGCGCTCCTTGGTTGTCTAACCCCAATCAACCCTCAAGGGTTCAGCATCGTGGGCTGTACTCATGTCCAGGTCGAGGTTCCAGATGATCAATTGTATTTGTTGCAGATAAGGAATTGCTGCAAATGCTCAGTCGTTTTCGGAGCCGTCAGCCTTACACCTATTCCTGTGTCCCGCAGTACCAGCGGAGCATACCGTCCGCCAGGCCTTGGCTGGTGATTCTGTTACGTATCACAAAGCTGTCAACGACATCGCAAAGAAAAAGACACGGAAGCAGGCGACAGCAAACGTTCGTTTCCCCGCATTTCAGACTGCGGGGAAGTGTGCTTGACATGATTAATTACGGGCGGCATTATTTTGACCCGATCGTCTTCATACAGATGATGCTTGGGTCCAAAATTGATACAGCCACATTTGTTGCCGTGCTGTGGTTCCCTAATTTAAAGTAGGCGGCAAGAAAAGAGCCAACCTATAACTACTTCTGATATATTTTCTCTACTTTTTACTTCATTTTATTCTTGTTCTCCTTGTTCTTTTGATTCCTCTTATCAGCTTACTCTTTTACTATCCTCGTCCTCGTCATTACTTCTATTTTCCTTGTTCTCGTTTCCTTGTTTTCGTAACTGTAATTGGACTTTGATGAACGTCACAGCTCATAATATGCACGTAGATAGGTCAGCTACGAATACGACGATGGTACGATGGTGGTCCCGGCAAACTTCCCAGACCTAAAGAGGACTGATCAGGCTTTGCTACTCCGTGGAGAAAACCCACGGCTCTCTTGCAGGAAATAAAGCTCACCGGGAGCCGTCCCTGTACGCCGACAGGAGAGGTCGGACGCAAAATCGAGTCTACGCTTTATGGCAAGTTGCCAACAACACAACGCTGCCAGTCACATAAGGCGGAGTACATGCTATCAACGTGGCTAGCCATCCTTATTATCTACATCTCCACAAAGATCAAGCAGGCCTAGTTACGATTGATTGATGCTCAAGCGACTGAAGCAATGGGGTGTCGTTGCTTGACCTGAGCCCTTGGCGTCAGTCCGATTTGTAGAAGCAGAGTCAAGGAAGAAGAAAAACGTTCCTATCGAACTTGGTTTGAAAGACGAACATGAGCAGACTCCACTGAGCAGCATGCGTCTGGGTCCGTCGGAAAAGCCACCCACAGCATGTCGTCCATAAAGAATGGAGATAACGGGTCGCCAGCGAAATTGCATCATTGTGTAATACTGCAAGAAGCCTGAAATGAGGCAGGTAGTGTGACTAGAGAGCAAATTGCCCGAGTTCAGTGCCGTTGCAGCGAACGTCGTCTATATGCTGAGTGAACAGCGACTGCTTAGTCCGGTGCACCTTGTGGAATCCATGGGCTATTATCAAGAGTCTCCGCTGTTTTTACACTCGATTGAGGGAAAACTTATAGCTGGAACGGATAGGAAGCTGCTGAAGACATACTTTATTGCATGGAGCCTCGAGACTTGCATAGCTGAGGCATGATGCTAGACCCGGGTCTGTGAAGTGAGACAATCAGATTATTAGTTGGAGTACGGAGACCTGGCCGGCTCGTCGCTGTGGGCCGCAGGTGAGTCGGTATGAGACTGCAAGAGTACCAGACTTTGAAGTATGGGCTAAAATGGTGTTGGTGTTGCTCAAGAGGACCGTTAGACAGTCTGCTGATGGTACTCATAATCTTATTGGAAAGTATATAGGCAACATAGCGCCAACACCTTTACGACCGTTCGCTGAAGACCCAAGAGATGTTGGAAGAATCTGGCGAGACACGTATTAAAAAAGAACAAGCAGCCTGACTGATTGATGCCGATTACCATGCGATTTCTCAAAACTGCCCAAGGATTTGCGCGGACAGAGATCGTCTCTTGCTGCGCAAACCGAATGAACACCTCTTTAGACGCCGCCTGGATTCGAAACATCTTATCCGGTTGCCTCTTCAAGAGTAGGGGTTGGACTGGGGCCATCTGTAACCTCCCTCTTTGAGTTTGGCGGGAGTCGCTTTGCAAGTCAATGAGCCAGACTAAAAACTAGGCGCTAGCCCTCCGTGGACTGTCTCCAGAAGTCCACTTGATCTTCGCCAGCAAGTACCAAAGAGAACGAAAAAAAAAAATATTCGAGGCCACAGGCGAAAGCGATAGATTGCGCGGCGCGCCGCCGCTCCTCCTCTGATACTATCAAGACAAAGTTTCGGAGACACGAGGCAACAATCTTCTGGGGCGCTGAGCTGGAGATGCACGGAGATGCATGGCGTGGGGAGAAGTCTCGAAAAGTATGTGGCTTGGATGTACTAACTATTGTACAGGCGTTCAAGCTTAATTGCAGTTAGCGGCAGGTACTTGTTCCTATTTAGCTCGCTCGTTCATCTCTGAGCACCAGGCGTCGTCTGACGAGCACGACCGAATAAGTTTCTAGAAACATCAGGACAATCCACAGCTCACTCCAGACCTGGTGGGTATTTATGGCTTGCTCCCCAAGTTCCAACTAACTTAGCGTTCTGGCTGGCGCAGCGGCATATCGTCAAGTCATGGCGAGTAGGGATGCAGGCTCTTGAGTACGGCATGGACAAGACGCTATGTATGTTCGTTGCGATGAAGACGGCTTCAGCGGCAAGAATCCAATGTGGCAGGACCACCTCGGGACAGCCACCTCCAAGCTAATAAAGACTCAACAAGCCCACAGCCCCATCGTGGTCGAAGTGGTTCCGGTGCTTGAGACACACATCCGCCACCCTTGTGGTCCCATTCTGTGCACTGTACGGAGTCATTACGGAGTGTGGCATCCAGAAGCTCGACACACTCGATTAGCAGCAGTTTCCAAGGCGTGTACCGTGCACAGTACAGTGTTGTGAAGAGGTTGTTTCCATCTTTTCTCCCCCGCGTGCCCAGACCATGTCCACCGAGGGGGCAGAGGGCGTTGGACGACAACTTACAAGCCAGCCCACTCGGGAATTGTAGATTAAATAAATAAATAATGGGCAAGAGGACGGGGCAGAGTTCCAGGCCATGATGGTGGCCGCTCCACCACAGCCGCTCAGGAATAAATTATGCCTGTTCCAGTTGGCAGTGGTGGTGGCTCGTGAGTCGTGAGGTTGCTGATCGGAAATCAGGTACCCCGTACTTCCCATTGCATGAAAGACTCGGGGTCGCCCTCCCCCGTAGCCTACTTGGTGACTGTTCCCCGGCTTTGGTTCTGCGACAACCCCAGAGTTAACGAACCATTAATCTGTCAGCCAAGTCTAACGTTATTGTTATTTAATTTCTGAATCGAGGAACAGGGAAACGAATCCGTCTCTTTTGACATTCTCTGTTCTCCGACAATTGACGCTTCCTCCCGCTTGGTTGCGACATGTACTCACTGCCACCGCACGACATTCAGCCACCAACCCTCAAAGCACCTCATCGCCCGCCGCCGCCCGCCTACCAGTACTAGTTACTGTACCTAAATAGTGGCCCTACTCACCAAAAGTACTCCATACGAACCGTAAGGTACGGATACCCAGGCAAAGAAAGTATCTAGTAGCAAAGGTCACAAGTTCCCGCAAAATTTTGCCCAAGCCTCGCTGCCGTAGCCGGACTTCTATTGCCGTGCTTGACCACCGCTTTTCTTCCCCCGCACCCATTCATTATTAGCCCTCGTACCTCTCCGACCTTATTTTTTCTTTACCTACTTTTTACTTCATCATCTCCCTCCTATCCTATCTTGTCCATCTGCATATCGATTGACACTGTTGCTTTCTTCTAGGCGCCCCAGTCTTGCTGCCTTTGGCCGTCTCACATTTTGCTCGTTCCAGCATACCCCGCGTTGTCTGTCATCGACGACAACAAGTCGCCCAGCAGCCTTCTCTACACAAGACAACACTCGCCATCTACGCATGGCCGCCAAGATGTCTATCGACAGCAAGCCTAAACCCAGGCACGAGAGTGAGGACTCGGCCGCATCCACCCCCGAGGGTGAAGGAAACCCTGTTACCCCCGTCGCTACGGTACCCGCACAGCCCAAGCGAAAGGGCGGGCGCAAGCCTGTGAGTTTTCATGAGGTGCAGAGCTCTTGACATGATGACTAACGCCTCTGACAGCTTTATGCTACCTCTGAGGAACGTAAGCAAAGAAACAGACAGGCTCAGGCCGCCTTTCGTGAGAGGCGCACCGAGTACATCAAGCAGCTCGAGGCAGCTATCGCGGTCCACGAGGGCAATCTGGACAGCCTCCAGACGGCCCACCGCAATGCTGCTGATGAGTGCCTCATGCTACGCTACAAGAACTCGCTTCTCGAGCGTATTCTTCTGGAAAAGGGCATTGATGTCAATGCCGAGCTCCAAGCCAAGAATGGCAGCCCGACTCTGGGCCCAACCCACATGCTACAGAACATGGCTCAGCCTCCCCATTTTCACAGACCCATCATGAACCGAGTTCGCAAGTCAGTGTCTTCTCTTGCCCCGAAAGTTAAAGCCAGCAACACTGCTATGGCTGGCGTTAAGACCGAAACCTCCCCTCAAACTCGCCCCATGCACTCCCCAATCAACACAGGTTCTGCCTTCTCTTCCGCCATGGAGAATGTCCCTAGTAGGACCGACTCTGGCAGTGGCGCTCGCTCACAGATGCCTGCTATCCTCACCGGAATGTCGGGTCAACCGCTCATGGACCGCCGCTCCGGTTCTGTCAGTTCTGGAGGTAACCTCTACGCTACTTCTACCTTCCCTGGCCACCTCGATCAGCTCGATCATGAGTATGATCATCACGGAGATATGATGCAAGACTCTGAGCTGGACAATGCCACACACAATGAGCCCTTTCCCCACTCCTTCGACGGTGGTGACAATATGATGGTCTCGGCCACCTCAGCCACGGCCAGCCACCAGGTTCCCGCGTCGGGCCCAGGCTTTTCGTCCATGAGCCAGCTTCTGGAACAAAACTTGGATTGGGATCCCTTCGGCCTCAGTGCCAGCATGAACTTCCCCCCACAACAGCTTCCATTTGAACACCCCGGAACTATGCGATAGGCCTCGACAGCATGCCGATTGCCACCTGACTACCACCTGATTGATTTCACCAAAAAAGCGATACGACCTTGACGATTATGAGCGCAACACCAAATCGATGCACCAACCAGCTCCAAGCAGTCGCACATGCAATGGCCAAGGCCTCCATCCGGACACGGAGTTGCACCTCGCTTTAGCAGAATAGCCTAATTGACTTACTACTACGACCAACTTGCCAGGGCTTGCAATACCAAGTCGGCTCTGAGTCTACCAAGGGTAAAGCGTATGCATTCTTCACCCATCCGAACTCGGGCAGTACACAGGGTCCTACCAAATCCTTGCTGCCTCGGCATCAGCAGCAAACTCCTTTTTTTATCGAGTTAATACGACTTTCACTTGCCTTTGTTTGTTCTTTTCGGCCCTCAAGCGACGCTTCGACGCTGGATTTACCAGACGTTTGCTATTTAAACTTTCCTCTTCACAAACTCAGGCTCAGCCACACACTCGCGGCTGAAGTCAACCCACGGCATTTTTCGCAACAAGCTTTTCGGCAGCTGTACAGAAAGAGGAAAGTTAACCCTGTTTTTGGCGTTTGGCGGAGATGAAAAGTTATCGCGGTCGAGAGGCTCATCAGGGCTTGCCTATGGCTTGCTGCTTGACACCACACTGACCCTTAGCGAGACTATTTGAATATACTAGCGTGTTTTGTCACACATGAGCGTGTACCATGGTGGTGTTTTACGGCGGACAGCGGACCTGACGGCGATGACGAAATCGGTAAAGTATTGGTAACGATGGGACACTGGCTTGTGTGTGGCGTTTCTCTTGTGGTTTTTCTCCAACTATGATACCCTGATCTTTTGATACCTCTATCTTTATTTTTATTTTTTATTTTTATTTTTTTTGGCGTTTTGGAGGAGTGTTCTGGATTTTGCCTCGTTTGCACATTTCTCATTTCTTTCGAGCATCGCTTGCGGAATCTCGCAGACGATACAAGGGCCTCTGGATGTGGCTTTGAAGCCCCTCTCCCAATCCGGACTGAGTCCTTTTTTGCCGAGTTGCATGGAAGAGTCTCGACGCTGGACCAGAAAACTTTGTCATGTCTACTCGACAAGTATGCCTGAAGTCTCGTTCGTCTCTCACCCATCTCAACCCACACCGTGTTGGCTGGATCAGAGAGTACATGAGACCAGGCGCAAACCACCTATCCTGTCACCAGGACTTAGGATAGCAGATGCCAACTGGGATGGCGATAAAAGCCCATGACGCGAGATGGAAGTCGGCTGGATTTGCCGATGATTTTACAGTTCCCCCTGCGGTGCATTCTCATAATAATATACTACATGTTCACTTGGTGACTGCGTAGAGATGTAGTGGCATAAAGGGCTACTGGTTGGTGAGTTTTCTGAGTCTCACATATTATCTTACTTGTCTATCTTTGGTGGATTTGGAACTTGAAGGTCGTTTTCCCTTGGGGTCATAACTGCGTCGAGCTGAGGATATGGAATGGGTCAGAACAAAATTTGAACCTTTGTACAGCTCAGCTACTCCTATCATAATACAATGTACAAGATCGCTGCGATAGCCCATAAGGACATGAAGAAACTACCCGCACCGGCAGCAGCTCTAGTGATGGAGGCAGCACCACTTTCTGTGCTGTTTGACAACAAGGCTGCCTTGCCAACATCTGCTACATCATCAATAGTACAGACTACTTTGCATGCATGGTGCTTTGCGAATCTGCGCATCAATCTGCGATCGCTTCCCGTCCTCGACTCCGACGCCGCCACGGCCGCAGATTGCTTGCCGGCGTCTGTGCTGTTATACAACATTTCAATCCACTGAATCTGCAGGCTCGCCTCGTCGCCCACCGTCATGTTGCCGCTCCAAGAGCCGCCGTCGCTCCACGCGTTGAAGTTGACGGCGGCGGGGTCCCGCGGCACCTGAAAGGCGATGCTGGCGGCCTCGCGCCCGTCAACGTACCAGACGCTGCGCTCCGCAGTCCAGTCGAGGCGGTGAACGGCCCAGTCGGACCATGCGGCGCCGCCGGGCAGCGTCGCGTTGCGCGTGGCCTCGGCAATCTCGCCCCGGCCCGCAGGCAGGTCCGACGGCTGGTTGGTGTACTGGATGACGGAGCGTGGGCCACGCGTCAGTATCTCGACGTCGGCCTCCTGCACCCTGGCTGGATTGGCGGCGCCGCGATAAGTGAACATGGCGGTCACGGCGCCCGGCGCGCCGACGGTGCGCGCGCGCATCCTCAGCGAGAGGAAATGGTAGCCGGCATCCGCGGTCTGAAACTCAGCGGCCGTCTGGAAGTTCTGGAGGCGCCTGGTGCGCATGGTGAGAAACGTGACAGCATCCCGGCCGCCGCCGCCGTCGTCATCAGCCGCCTTTGCAATGTAAATGTTACTAGGCGAGTTGATCATGTAGACGGTGGCGTCGTTGGACAGGGTGTTTGCGCGGCCGTTGCTCGCCGCGCCGTTGCTGTTGTTCCAGTTCTCAACCTCCCAGAAGCTGGTCCAGGCATCCGACGTGAAAAAGTCACTGCTCTCTGGCGCGAAGGCGGCGCTGGCCGCGTTTTCAACCACGTTGGGCACGCCAGCGTGCTGTGACAGCCGCCGAAAGTCGAAAAAGGCGTGCTTGGCATAGTATCCGGGGTTTGTCCCGTTGGAGAGGAAACAGTCGCAACTGGAATCTTGGACGGTCTCTGCTGATGTTGCTGCTGCCATCGAGAAGAGGGATGCCATGGCCAGCAGCACTGCTATTTGCCCAGAGGGCATCGTCAAAGGGTGGTGGACGGCCTAAGTTTTGTGAGGTGTTAGAGAACAGACTCCCTGTAAATATATACAAATGCTGATTGTTGGTATCTTCCTGCTGACTGCTGAATGAGCATGGCATCACCTCATCCAATCTGGCTTGCCAGCTTCTGGCGGTAGTAGGCGAGGCGCAGCGCTGCGTCCTAGATGGTGGTTGGTGCCTGACATTCGGCGGCCACAGTCGCACAAACCGGTGGCCCGTCAGCCAAAAAGGCAGGGAAAAAACTGGCCTTGTGCTTGAACGCACTGCTTATTTTATGCAAGTCCCTCTGTAACTCGATATTTGATGCGGACATTAGCGAGGAACGTGTCGTGCTCAGTGCAGCGTTGTCACAGAGAAACGCGCCGTCAAACTTCAAACTTGGGGAAAACAGGGAATATAGTCAGCTCGCTATATCTCGAGCAGATTGGTGAGATCCAGAAAGGATGCATTTGCAATTATGTATTCTTGATGCTCTATCCTCGCATATCAGCGGCGACGGAGTAATCATATTACCGAAAGTTCGGTGTACCATCTGGGTAGGTATTCGACCATGCAATGCGCCTTTTCACGAACAGAATTTTTCATGTAGGAATCGGTTGGAGCTTGGATGTTCTTGATGAACAGGAGCAGGCGAATAGGCCGCATCATACTGTTTCTGCGCTGCTTGGCTCTGATCCATCATGGTCCTCGTGAACGATATCATGGAAGTTGTCATCGTTGAAACCTGTGGCAAGTCTCTCGGCCATCAATTTTAAATTATCAGAAATGTCGGAGAACAGCCTTTGATCTAATTCTGGATGGAATCGGCATCTTGACCAGCAATGCGTTTGTGCGAAGTAGCATTTCTGTTAGCCTGTTCGACTCTGGCTCGGGCTAGCAGAGCGCTGAGTTGCTCGCATTGCTGCTCCGTTGTAAACATGAGTTTATTTCGCGGAAATTTTCTGACCCGGCATCGCTCATAATCCGGCCTTGATCTGCTTTATAATTATGTTCGGGTTCTGGCTATGGAGGTGGTACTATGTTACGCTAAAGCGACCACTGCGGAATAAATAAGCTCGTGCATAGTGTAAGATGTGCGGCCTCAGGCTGAGTGGTCCGGAAGGTGGAAGGAACGATTATCGCTGATTTCACCCCGGGTTTCATGAAGCTTGAGCCAATGAATGACGCCGCTTTGAAGCGCCTGACTTTGTTATCACCGGCAGCAGCAAAAGAATCAATCCGAGATCACGCTACGGCTGTGAGCTTCGGACGCTTGCTTTCGCTGCATCTTACAAACCTCCACGTTTACGCTTGCGCCATCACTCACCGCTTAACAATCGCATACTAGGCCCTCCATGGCAGCTCGAGCACCAACGCAGCGACTGCTTCGTCTCTCAAGACCAATTTCAACCCAAACCACGGCCTCTGCATCCGCATCACCCAAGACTGCCTCTACGACCACCCTCAACCCAGCCCACAACCAGACCATCACCCTCCCCGATGGTCGCACACTGGGATTCGCCGAGTACGGCGATCCCCGCGGGCGCAAGACGCTGCTCTACTTCCACGGCTACCCGTCGTCGCGCGTCGAGGCCAAGCTGCTAGACAAGCTCGCCCTCGCGCACTCGATCCGCATCCTGGCCCTCGACCGCCCCGGCTACGGCCTGTCGACGCCACAGCGGCCGCGCCGCTCGCTCCTCGACTGGCCGCGCGACGTAGAGGCCTTTGCCGCCAGCCAGCACCTCGACCGCTTCGCCGTGCTCGGCCTCTCTGGCGGCGGGCCCTTTGCCGTCGCCTGCGCACACGCGCTGCCCCCGCGCACGCTCACCGCCGTAGGCCTCTTTGCTAGCGCGCCGCCGTGGGCCGCCGGCCGCCACTACATGACGCGCGCGCGGCGCATCCTCCGCGTGCTGGCCAACCGGTGCCCGGGCCTCGTCGGCGCCCTGACCATGCTCGCGCTGCGCTTCGCCCGCTGGCTCGTCGGCACCCGCTCCGTTGCGACGCGGCTCGACGCCTGGCTGGAGCTCGTCAACGAGCAGGCGCGCGAGAAGGAGGCGCGGCGGCTCAAGGCGGACCCGGCTGCCCAGCCCAGCACTGTCACGGCGCCGGATGCACGCCCAGTGGCCGAGCAGCGCGCCGCCCTGCTCGATATGCTGATTGGTGAGCCGTTCGCGCAGGGGCCAGACGGCGCCGTGCAGGAGGCGCGTATGTTGACTGATGATGACTGGGGGTTCCGTCTCGACGACGTGACATTCCGGGACTTGCCAATCAAGATCTGGCACGGGACCAAGGACGTCAATGCGCCGATCGAGGCCATCCGCTATCTCGCCGACAAGCTGCCCAACGCAGAGCTGCACGAGTTTGACCAGGACACGCACTACACCATGGGAGAGCACATCGAGGCAGCTGTATTAGACTTGATGGGCGAGACACACAAAGAGAAAAAGTAAAGGCTTACAACATGTCTACATCCCACTCTTGTATAGTAATCGACCATGTATTATTGAATAATTAAACGCCTTTGACCAAGTCAACATCGCAGATGCGCCAAATCCAACCGAATGCTAAGCAGGGTATATTGTCTACTTGAAGCAGTAAATGTGCAAACATGAGCAACCATGCAAAACCGGCTATTATAAACAGATAAGATGCGTACAAGTTGTAGGCACAGATATCAAGGCTACGTCAGAACTTCATCAACCTCCCATTCCTTGCCGAGAGAAACATACAAGATCCAATCAAAGCATTTTAGGCCTCACCCTCGGCGCGCTTCGTCGGGACGGCAACAACATCCTCAATCGTCTCATCAGAGAACTTTAGATCCTCCTCGACAGAAACGTGATCCTGAATGCGCATGACGATGACAGGAGCAGCAATGAAAAGAGAGGCAGCGAGACAGCCCCAGGTGGCACCAAAGATAGTGTTTAACGGCAACTTGAGACCGTCCATACGCCAGAAGATGGCGGCACCGGCAGACTGAATACCCTTGTAGAAGCCAGCGAGGTTGGCGGCCTTGCGACCAGAGTTGGACAGAGCGCCCATGTACCAGTAAATGCACGTCTGCCAGATGGCATCATACATGCCATAGAAAAAGTACAAGAACATGGGACCGAGGAACTTGCTGCCGTCGGTCCAGTCAAGCTTGAGGGAATCGGGGTGTTCCTTGTACCACTCTCGGGTGGGCTGGTTCTTCTGCCAAGCCCAACCTCCACCCCAGATGCCAAAGGTACAGGCAATGAGGAAGGCAAGAGAAAGACGGGCGCGGGCAGAGCGGCTGACGCCCTTGTAGTCAAGAGCAAAACCATTGATGACGGCGCCGACAATCTGGGCTAACCAGTACAGGAGACCGTTGAGAGCTCGGGTACGAGCGTTAAAGGCGACGGCGTTGACACCGTTGTTCTGGTAGGTGTAAAAGATGTTGGAGCAGAAGAACATGGGGAAGAGCAGAAGGATCCAGGGCTGTTGGGACAGTGTTTCCCAGAGACCGCGGAGCTCAGACGACCACGTGGGGTTCTTCATCAGGATAACCTTGCTGCCATCCTCACGAATGACCTTGTCACCGTTGCAGAGCAGGAAGGAAAAGACAGCACCAATAACCATGAGAATGATGAAGGCGACGTAGACACCATCGGAAGCTTGGTTGGAGAATTTGTCATTGACAGCCTGGGCTAGGGGAATCTAGATATTTTGGGTCAGCATTCATGTATTGATGCGCAAACGTGGGGCAAGTCAACTTACGAGAGATCCAATGACACCACCAAAGTTGAAAATAATCCAAAAGACTGAGATATACCGGCCCTTGGCCTCTTCACGAGGGTAGGCCATCATGATGGCACCCTGAGCGCACCAGAGAATACCTGCGCACACACCGAGAAAAGCGCCAGCAAAGTAGACGAAGCCCTCGTTCGCAGTGTGCTTGTAGCTGAGGAAGGAGGCGGCGTAGATGCAGTAGCCGAGACCACCGAAGGCCAGAGCAGGACGAAGACCGAGACGGTTGGTAATGGTGCCGGCAAAGAAACCAAATACGGCAAAAGTAGAGTACAGAGCGACATTGCAGTTGGCGCCGACGTAAGCCTTGTCTTCGGGGAGACCACCGCCACCAAGACCGTTGAGGGCGTTGAACATGCCGGGGCAGAGAAAGCAAACGAGCGAGATCATGAGCAGCTGAACCTTGGGCGAGGCATACCAGAGCTCAAAATTGCGACCGAAAGGCGTATAGCCCTTGTACATCCAACCGGCAGGACGAGCAGGGGAGCCGGTGCCACTGGTGTAGACGTCGTCGACACCATGGGCGAACTCCTTGGAGTCGGCCGAGTGCTCGACGACAGTTTCCTTGTGCTCGTCAGACATGATCGACGGTGCCCTATCGAGAATCCGGGGTATCTGGGTCCTATTAGGGGAGGGTCGGGGATGAGACTGGTTTGAAGATGGACAAGAGACAGGAAAGCCAACTTGAAGCTAGAGGCCGGGGGTGAGACCCTTATATTCCAAAAAGGACCAGCGTCTGACTGCAGCGCTCACGCGACGGAGCTTGGTCGACGGGGCTAGCGCCACAAAGCGACCATGTCAGTATTAATGGAAAGGATGGAGAAGTTAGAACGGGGATTGCACGCACCAGCGCCGTTTTGGGCGGGGAAGAACAAGTGGACAGTGGAGGGTGGTATCCGGAGAAGAGAGGCCCCAGGGGCTTCCTATTAATTGCAACAACAGAACTGGTGGTTTGTGGCTGATCCCCCACGGTCTAGTCAACATCGAGCTGCTGAGTGGACGGAATGGCAGTAGCAAGTTTGGGCTTGGCTGATGGATGGTAGGATGGACGGTTGCTCCCTGCATGGGGCAGGGCGGCTGCTAATCCAACACGGCTAGGTGCGTTGCCGCAGGAGAGGCTACAATGAATGGATCGACGATGTGTTTGATGGACGTGAGAGTCAAAGCCTCAAAGTCTCAAGGTCGTTTGCCTCTTGTGCGCTGTCAGTTGCTCGCAGCAACTGCTGACAGCTGGCAACCAAGAGGTACATTGCAAACACCTTGCTCAGCCCATACTCTCCCCTTTCATCTCCTCCACCAATGCTTGAATCTTTTTTTTTTTCAATGTATTAGTTAATATCGATTTCGCCACTTATTATTCTCATGCACAGTACTCCGTACTGGACGGCCTGCCAATCTGCCCATAACGTCGGGGAACAAAATACGCGACCCACCATCCTGGGGCTATTCTGCTCTGAGGGCCGCCCCATGACCGGACGAGGAACCAGTCCTAGGACAGAGGCCTGCTATTACGAATAGAAGAACAAAGCCTCTCTCGCCAGTGGTTCAGCCTTGTTGTTTTGTGAGGATAAGCCCCCGGTGCTTGCCAGACAAGGCCTGTTGCAGTGTCTCGGTTGGTCGCTGATCTATTTTTACAGGCCGTAACATCGAGTTCAGAACCCGCTACCCGCGTGATAGCCATCAACAGGGATGCTCAATGCGAAGCTGCAATATAAACATCTATCAGGCTGCTGCCAGCAACACGCTAGCGGAAAAAAAAAAATTCAACCCTTGGTGACATGCTTTCGCCGCATCATCCAAGCAAGCTTCGGGGGAGCTTGGACTATCAGTTGCCCGGCCACTAGCACTCAAGTCTCAGGCCCCATGGGACATTACACTACGGATATTCAGGCTCTCTCCCCACACCCACAGGTCTTCGGGCCACCCTTTCTGGAACGCGGATGAGGGGAAATAGGATGGGGGATGCTCGTTGGAACCACTGGAGAGACTGGGGGATTGGATCGACCCCAGACGCAGAAAGCTACGTGACAGCGGGGAGCAACCACGTTGGCAAGTTGGGACTTGGCAGCCATTATGTTTTCATGCGCCACTGGCCTGGCGGACGGCAAAGTACCACTGGGGGCTATTTTCAACGCCTTCATCGCATGGGCTCAAGCCATCCCAGATAATAGTGGCTTGTGATAAGGGACAGCCACACTGTTAATTAACACGACGCGTTGGCTGCATGGTGTTATCGCAACAATCATCACTGTGAGCAGTCGGCAATCTGCACAGCTCTCTATCGCCCGGGCACGGTCTACAAGTCAGCATGTGTGATAGGCAAGGCGCAATTGATAGCCCAGATAAAACGGCTAGGCGCGAAGCTTTGCTCGCCAGCCCGGTTTGCTGTGCTGCTGACGAATGATGGATAAGCGTGCCTGACTGATTGCTATGTGGGCAATTCGCATCACTTCCTGCCATTTATTACTGTACACCGCGATTCACCTTCACTCGTTACCTTGTGAGCAACACGCGTCCGTGTTGCACTTTGCGAGTCGCCATTGGTGTCTAGTTCCTGGATTCGAGCCTTTATATTGACCGCGTTGCTACATCAGAACTATGAATCCGCCCCTTCTCTCCATGACGGATTCTAGCACTACCAGTAAGTAACGCTCTGCTCTTTCTGTTGGAAAGTTTGTTTTGTCGTGGAGTGCCACAGTAGATCAAGCGAGTTATGGACCCGCTGCGGGTTATAGGGCGGCTCGGGGTGGCAGGCCAGCTGCCCGTCGTCGTTCACCTCATTCCCTTTGCGCTGGCCAACAAGACGATGACCAATAATTGCAGACGTGGCCGCCTTTTCACGCACAGCCGGCTACCGATGCACTGGTCCTCGTATCAACAGCTCACATGAAGGGACCGGCATTGCCAACACTTCACTCCAACCAAAGGGCCGAATCTTGCCTCGTCTCATTGGTGATGCTGCAAAACGTTCACACCATCCAGAGACTATTTAAGATCGTGGCGCCCTTACACACAGCCCGCCTGGTACGAGTATTGTCTCGGTGACATATCAAATTTCAACGTCTCGGCAGCCGCTGACTCTGTCCTCGTTTCCTGCGGCCAGTCCAACAATACATTTTCAACGCTCAGCAGCTCGGTAATACATTACAAGGCACTGACGACATTGACCTTTCCGCCTCATGGAGTACAGCAATCTTTGAAAAGACGGCACCGCATGAGGCACAAACACGACCTAGTGCCATATCCTATCTCCCAAAGCAAAGGAGATGGCGTCGGGTTGCAATGGGTCAGCGGGCTGATAGTGGCCAATTTCCATTCTCTCCGCCCGTTGTCACAGTGGCTGTTTTGGAGTCCATGGAGCGTTCTAGCGCACCTCGACTTCATGTAACGTCACCTTGCCGCCAACTAACGCCACACCACCACTCTAAACAGCCCACTTCTGGTTCCGGGCATCCACTGGAACGGAGGCTGAAGATCTGGGGAATCAGCTGTACGAAGTAGGTGGCATGCCAAACCCCAAACATGGAATATGGGCAACGAGTCGTGGAGAATATGTAAGAAAGGCGATACCTGAATACCGTCCAGGTCCGGGTTGTTCATTGAGAGAGTGCTATATTTTAGTGCATGATAACCACTGGCAGCCATCACATCTGTACTTGTGTTGAGGAAAATCGCAAAGCCCGAGAAATGCTGCCCATACGGGGCTTCGCAGATATGCCCTGCCAACTCTCACTACATGCGATCTCTTACCATCAAAGGGAAACCGCAGCCCTAGCCTGATTCTGACGCCCTCAGCTGACTGGCCGTCCAATGGGTAAGTGGCCGTTGTCTTGATACTAGGTTACATCTAGCCTTGTGCTTTTACCGTAGTCGGCCGGGCTGCAAGCGCCAAGCGCCATCAGCAATGGCCTTTGGCACGTTGAAAGTGTACTTCCATCGGCGTCTTTCTGCTCGACTCGGGAGCAACCATCCGTGAAGTGGTGGCGCCAGTCTCGGCCGCAGAGGCCTGTCCGCCGTCGACACATGGTGCCGAACCAGCCGGAACAGGAATGCAACCACCAACAACTGTGTATATAGTGTCAAAAGAGCGCCCTTCTGACACAAAAAGGGGGTCTGGTCAGTCTAGGCGCATCTTTTGAAAAGCGCCATGCGGCTCCTTTACAGATGTTGGGTGCCACAACGTTGAGCCACGAACATACAAGTGGTGTTGGAAGAGCATTGCTAGGACCTCGCAATTGGCACCACTGAGCGAGGATTTCCCTAGTAAAACTTTCCCTAGTAAACTGCCTAGTTAATGCTCATGCAGAAGTGTCTGTAATGCCTTTGGAAATGTCATGCTACTCGGGGATCTTGCCAAGGAAGCGTGTCACTTGTCACTCATATCGTCAAGTAGGTGACAAAAACTGCCCTCGAGTAGTCAAACTTCATGTAGGTGTATTCTCGATCTTTATCTCATTGACTATCTTTGCCCTTTCTCATCTGGCTTGGCTATCTTACTTTCCTACTTACTAGTAGACCTACTACCCTCGTCACTTTTATTACATTCGTCTCTATGGACGTTTTAGTCTTGCGCTTGAGCATGCTGGATTCGTAGGCCATCAGGTCCCTTCCAGATCCTCCTCGCAAGGACCCAACCCAAGTTCGTCTGCAACTGGCGACGACGCGAGTACATCTACACAACATTGCAGCCAGACAGCAAAGCCCTCAACACCGCTATTGAAGCTGGCGTATTGTTCAGCATCACCACGAGTAGAGTAGTAGTAGAATGCAGGCCTCACCACGCTTCCAGCTCGCACTCGTGATTTACTTGTCATACACAACGGCCCCAGGACGGCACAGGCTAGCCCGATGACACCGGGCGGGTTGCCAACGATCTTGCCCTGGTTGAAAAAGAAAAAAGAGAAAGGACTGCCGAAGAATGTTTGGCGCGGGCCTTGATGATGCTGCTCACATGTGCACTCGCATACGTTTCGGCGGCCCAATGTAAAATACATGCCGCATAGCTCTGGTTGTGCAACAGCAAAAACCCACCGGCGTCGAGAGCGACCGCTCACAGTAGAAAGACACTGGACGATGGCTTCACAGACCAACAACAGACTTTCACATGAATAATATGTACTATTATCAGCTGAACAGCGTCCACAGCGTTTCGTCTGCTTTGAGTTACATACAAGCCTTCTCATCATACAATCGACAAAACGCGCTCGCAATAAAAGGACAGTCCATGACCAAACAAAACTTTCCACCAGATTGGTAATCCATGCTCCATGCTGAAAGAGTCGATCGTGTAACGAGAAAGACAGTGCTCACCCAGTTGTTTCCAGTAGACTACGGTATGCCCGTCTCATATCATCTTAGCGCATGGCATTGGTAGTAACATAATTTCCTTCGCCACTCATCAAGAGTGGCTGCATGGCCGTTCAGCTTCAATGCCCAGAGCAGCACATCAAGAGTGCATCCACTCCCTCTTCTCGTCGCCAATTTTTTGTCCGATTGTTATCCATGCGCCGTTGCAAAACCCGAAACAAAGGTATCCGCAGATCATACGCCCAAAATAAAAAAGAAAAGTGTGGTTTGGCGTCGAGACAAACGTGTTCGCCTTCTCGCCGATGGTGTCGTAGAAGAGAAAATATATCCAGAGTCGACAGGGTGAAATACAATAAAAATGAAAACAATCGAGCAAAAGCCGGGGGTATCAATGTCGAAAGAAAATAAATATCCATGAAATAAATGGTGTATGTGCGATGAGTTCAAACGGAGTCAGGCGCTCCATCGAGTCGTTTGAATGTTGGTTGCGTTTTGCGCGACAGTCTTATACCTGTGCAGACGTGGTGTTGTGGTGGTGTCGGTCGCGGGTCATCCAGCCAAAGAGGTCGCCTCGAACAGCGCCAGTGGTGGTGGCGACGGGTGTCGGCGGCTCAACTTCCCGGCGTACTTCGCGAGGCTCGAGAAGCAGGCTCTTGCGGTAGTAGCTGACCTGGACATTGCCTTGGTCATTTTGGCGAACGCGACCAATTTCGGACGTGATCCAATCTTGCATGTCCGGGAGCTCTGTCAAACGATACGGAATTTGAAAACGTTGTAACTCGCCAATGATCTTAGCCGTGCGAGTATGCTTGTCAAAGTTCACGACCGTCAGGCCTCCAGTTCCATCGTCTGCGCCCTCAGTACCAAGAGACATTTGTTTGGTAGCAGGGTTTCCAATGTCCACAAAGGTGAGATCAGTTAGGTACATGCCCAGGAATGGCAAACAAGGGGGAACGTGATCGTGAAGTCTAGTGCGTAGCACCTTATTATTTTGAGAGGGCTCAACAATGGCTTGCAATGTACGGAGCAGGTCCTTGCGCTTCGGGGAAACGGCATCCCATGTCTTCCGCAGGCGGCTGATAGTGCTGCTGTTGAGGCTGCAGATGATCGCCATTAAGCCATCGTAGTTGTGCAGCTCCTGACACTGGTGAGCAACTTTGATCCATTGCTTGATTATGGTAGCACGCTTCTTGATTTCGACGTGTTCGAGAATGGTATCAGCAACCAAGTTTGACAGGTCCGTCGAAAGCGAAGACATGGCCTTGACGTTGGGGGCCTCTGCACCACCCTTCTTCATCCATTGAGAGCCTAGCAATTCTTCGGGCATGATGGCACAGAAGATGTTCATTTGTTTCAATGTCATCTGGCGTGCCAGCTCGAGAGGTTCAAAGTCGAGAATGGTCGGCGAAGCATTGCCGGCCTTGAAAGCGTTGAGGAGATGGTGCTGGTGCCTGGAGATGGCCGGAGGTGGCAGCGGCGTCTCGGCGGGAATGTACTGCCCGATGGCTGTGTTTGTCTTGCCAATGGAGGATACGAGGCGTGGGACGAGAGACCCTTGGCCGGAGACCTTCATCGCCAGCTCCAGTAGCCTTCGTCCAGCAGACGGGAGAACTGCAGCGAGCTTGCCCTCAGCAAAAGGCATAATCACCTTGAGCGCATCGCGATCAGTCGAGTCCCTCCAGTGAGACTCGAGCCAGCCCTTGAAAGCATTATATACTCTCAGGCGCACGGGTCCAGCCATATGGGGAGCGTCGGCTACGTAATCGAAACGTTCAACCAAAGCTTTCGTAAGCTTCATCGGGGTACAGAAGAGACGAAAAGTAAGGAAGAAGGTGGACACAAAGGTGGCGTCGGGAGTAGATTCGTGGGTCGTGAGGCGCTCAACCAGAGCCGGCAGAGAACCGCCAGTGACCTGCCCCTCTTTGTTGAACATTAATTCGTGAGCGAAGGTCTTTTCGAGAAGTCGGGACTCGACATCGTCTGTCTCGTCAGCCATGGCAGTGTTGCTGGCAGAGCTCAAGTAGGAGATGGAAGGATTGGGTCGAGGGGCTAAGCTTTGGTCTGGAGTTGTAGCTCTCGTTGACGTCTGAGAAATAATGCTGGCCTCAGAGTCTCTGCTCAAGTAAGTGGTGCTGCTTCCAGCACTGGAAGCTGCAACAGCATCAAATCGCGCGGATTGGCAGTCATTGTCACGCGCAGAACTGTCAGGGTTGTGATAAGTGTCAGGAGGCAGCAGGGTTGTAGTGAGCTTAGGTAGAGGGGGCAGGCTCGGGCGCGAGGAAAAAGCTGACGAGTTGGATCCAGCTTCACTGACCGACTTCGCAGATGAGGGTCGGGAAGAAGTCGGGGACGCGCTCTTGGTGCCGGGGGTGTGAGAGGTGGCGAGGTTGTTGGGTGGAATGTTGTTCATGGGGACGAGAGATTCGCGACGAACGGGTATGTAAGAATCGTTGGTTTGCGTTGTGTCAGCAGCGCTAGCAGCCTCAGAAGGGCATTGTTCGGCTGCTGAAGGTGTTCGCGAGCGCTCATGAGGAACCACTTGCAAAATTGACAGGTCAATCTCCAGAGCATTGCCTTCGACGTCGTACTCAAAGTCGCCGATTCGCTCGATGGTGGCCTTGGCCTTGGCCACACATTCACCAGCCGCCTTGACACAGTCTGTAGCAGAGCCAAGAAGAATAGAAGTATCGTGAGAAGTGATGACATCGGCGTCCTGGGATGCGGCATGTACCAGGATGTCCCTAGCTGAAAAAACTAGTCCATGTGAACGGTCGAGAAAAGCAGCTCGGGAGAGTTGCAAAACGGTAGGAGTCACGTTGCAATGAGCCAGCACGCCGTCAACAACATTGAGTAGCTCACCAGCCGAGCTTGCCGACTGGCCAACAAAGCTTGACAGCTCCGTACGGGAAGGTGAGTGCCAGTGCAGTCTTCCAATAAAAGAGCCGAGATGAGAAAGAAACCTATCATGCTTGCGATTCAAACGTTCGGAAATCAGGTAACCAGGGCGTGAATGGGGAGAAGGCCCAGCCAGGGAGACGCGGTGGGTGAATGTTGCCGATGATCGATTTTGTGAGATGCTGCCCTGAGAGGCTCTGCAGTTGGCTATAGCAGGAGCTTGGTTGAGAGAAGACAAGCGCTTGTTCCATTGGGCTTGCGAGGGATTGACAGCTTCGCTCGGTTCCGAGTTTACTACACTAGCACTCGTGTCGTCTGTGAGGGCTCGTGAGCCAGCCTCGGATGCAGTGTCTACCCGGTGCTCCTCAAAGGCGACCCTTTCAGCTGGGGGTGTCGGGGGCACATAGGACTCCTCCTCCTGAACTGTAGCCATGACGGTGACGGTGGCAGGGGCGCGGGCTCGTCGGTCTTCCTCAAGCACATCAAGAAATCGGACTCCCTTGTTGACAATGCGAAAAGCCTTGAGGATCATTTCGTCGACGACATCATTAACGTCCTCCGGGGGGTGAGAGATGTGGCGCTGAGAGTCTTGCAGGCGCTTGGCCGTCTTGACGAGCAAAGAGAGTTCAGCCAATAGAGATTTCCGGCATTTGCGTAGAGAATCGTTGCGTTGAACAATGACCGACTCTCTGTTTAAGCAGTTTGTGCGTTCCTAAGTTTGCGTGTTAGCAAGGAGGCGGCGGATGAGGGATGGCAGCGAGGTGAGGCAAAATGATGAGCGTACCAAGAGGAAACGGACACCAGCGATGATGCCCTTCATGAACTCTTGATTTCTGAAGAGTTCGCTGTCATCGACCGAGGTGCTTCGTAATAGATCCCAAAAGTTGAGCAGAGACTTAAGCAGGGCACGCATGTCGTCGGGTTCGTAGGCTTCGCAATAATTGGTGGGAAGCCAGCCGCGAGCGCCTGAGACCAACAGAGTACCGTCTGCCCAGCCATTGGTGTGGATGGAATGCACCAAAATCACGTCACCTTGGTCGAGAGGCAGAGTGACGCTGGATTCTGTGGCGGCATTGCGAGGTTGAAAGGGATAAAAGGCGCGGAGGAAGTTGTGAAAGATGGGAGGCGCTTCGGGCGACAGGTCCTCCTGAGAGCTATTGGGAGTGGCCGGAGGAGTCATTTGTGAGGCTTGCGAAGAGTTGGCGTGTAGTTGATACGGGCCATTGACTGCCGAAGCAGAGCAACTCCTAGTCAGGTCAAGGGGAGCCACGTGAAGACTGGCTCGACCTTGCTGTTCAGGCGGCATGGCTTTCAAGACAGCCGTCAGAGGCAGACAGGGCAGGTCGTCAGGCAGTGGTGCAAGTCGAATGTCGACGGCCACGCCACAAGACAAGCAGCGTTGCGGGAATGGGCAGAGTCGGTGCGCCTAGCTAGTGTAGATGGAGAAAGTGGGAGGTTGATCGTCGGGGGTGAGAAAGGCTGCAATGGAAAAGAGATTGCAGAATAGGGAATCGAGTTTGTGTGTAGGTCGACGTCTAGAATTGGCTACCTGCGAGTAGTAGTAGCTGTCGTCGAGGTGTTGCACCGTCTGTTGTGGTAGGTAGGTAGGTAGTGTGATGTGTGATGTGGTATGGTGTGGTGTGGTGGTGGTGGAGGGCCAAGGAGATTGCGGCGGAGTGCAATTTAGACGCGCGGCGGCGATGAGAAACGAGGCTTGGGACTGCAGTAGGCAAGAAGAATATTAGTCAAAGGAAAAACAGTCGCGATGTTGTTGATTTTTGAAAGGCGAGTGGATGCGCGTCTGGAATGAAGAGGGGTCGTTGGCGATAGTTGAGGCGCGGGTAGGTATGGCCGACTTGGCTGGAATGCAGCCAAAGCGGGAAAGATTCTGGTGGTGAAGGCTGAACCTGATGTGCCTGGGTGGTAGCTGGATAGGTAGGTAGGTAGGTAGGTAGGTAGGTAGCTGGAGCTGGAGCTGGAGCTGGAGCTGGACAGCTGGAGCGGCCCGTTCAGGTACGCAGGTGGCGCAAACGGGTGGCAGTACAGTTCACAGTACAGCTGGCAGGCGCGGCAGCAGGAAGAAAGGGCGAGCCAGCTGTAAAGGAGCTGAAGAAGTTGGGTACTTACAGAAAATGATAAACACAAGGCGCAAGATTACAAAAAGACGGCAAAAAAAGGATTCCAATGCAAGAGAGAGAAAAATATGAAGAGGGAGAAGGAAGTGAGAGACGCCAGGTTTGAGTGAGAGGAAGAGAGAGAGGGAGAGAGGGTCGTAACAGAGAAGGAAGAAGGGGGTAGAAATCGTGTAGACAAGGTAGTGTGGGTGGTGGGCAAGGTAGGTAGGTACTTAAGTTATAGCGACAAGACAGGCAATTGAACAAGTACAGACCAGAGAAAGGGCCTTACCAGCATTGTACTTGGTAATGCCTGTCTGGCTCTCTGATAAAATATTTTCTCCGTAAGTTAGTTACGGACCGTACCCAAGATGGATGGCCCAGCCAGCCAGCCAGCCAGCAGCCAAGCAACGAAGCGAGCCGACCCAAGGCAGTGGAAAAGTGGATGCCTGCTCCGTTTCTCCGAGCTTGGAGATGGAGGTACTGATACTCGGTACGCAACATCTTGTTTTGCTTCTTTGACGAATGTGATTCAATGTCATGGGGTTCGTAGCCTTTCGTCAAAGCAGAGGACCAAGCTGTACCAGTACAAAGGCCAACTGCCCCGAGCTAGCAGTTAAGCAGTTTAGTAGCATCCACTAACACTAACACGCCATCACGCTATTACCAGTAACAAGCTACGAATACCAGGCTTGCCTACCTAATAAATACCTCCTTCCTAAATATCATACACGGACAAACAAACCTCGCCGCTGCGTCTGCCCACGCTTCCTCTCTTGTCCTCCCACTGACTATTTACAAAGTATGACTAAAAACTGCTCGAGCCGTCTTTGCTGGGGCCGCAGCTCCACGAGCGGGGGATCGCTGCGTCGTCGTCCCAGTTGGACGCCGAGTCGACTGATGGGAGGACCCGGAGGGGACGTCTGGCCCTCTCAGTCCAGGCTCGTGGCCGACCGGGGCGATCCCTGATGAGAGCCTGAACTGCAAAAGAAAAGTAAATAGCGGTAGACATGCTTGAACAAGGTTACCCCCAGCCAAGAAAAAAAAAAAGGCCAAAAAGCCGTCGACAAGGGGACCGCCGTCAAGTCTCCAGAGGGACCCCCTCCCGTCCGCTGTGGTCACGAGCGGGTCGGGCATGGGTTGGGTTGGGGCGATGGACGGCCTTCATGCCCTTCCAAGTAATTACTTGTATTGTCAAAAAATTGGTCAGTTGCAGTTGCCAGGTGCTCATGCACGATCCTGGTCGCCATGGCACTGAATACGGAGATGGGGATCGAGAGCCGGCGTCCTGCTGCACCTGCTTGCAGCTTCTGTACTCCGTACCTATGCATGAGGCGACATTTCACACTGCATGCGCTGACTGAACCCAAAAAAACAAAAAGTGAGAAGAAAAAGAAGGTGAGAAACAACAGAGTGTTGGTGCCTGCAGGTCGGCCCAAGGCCGCGAGAACCGATGCTTGTTTTTTTTCCTCGGTACGCGCATGCACACTTTGCAAATGAAAACGAAGCTCTCCTTGCTCTCTTCCTGGGTAGGTAGGCACGTTACTTTAGCAAGTCCTGTGCTCTGAACCGGTTCCGGGCAAAGGGAAAAACACGCTCGAGTCACTGTGGACTGAAATACTCCGTAAATTACGGACACGGCAATAATCAATTCGCCTTTTTGATGCCTGCTTTACCCATCAATAGAGCCAGCTTTCCCCTGATAATAACCCAAGGTCGCTGTCCGTTAACGAGTATAAAGATAAAACAATTAGAAAAAAAAGAGGAAGACAAAGAAAAAAGAAAAAGAAAAACTTTCCACTCGGCCGTCGTCAAATTCTCTACCAGTAATCTGTACCAGTAGGTTGAAATTCTCCAGGGTGTAATTCAATCAGTAGTCAGCACTCCTCCTGTGTTCTCTTTGCCTCTCCTCCTCCTCCCCTCCACACCACCACCTTCAGTCACAGTGCAGCCAGCTCTATCGCCCCTCCCCGGTACTACCCAAACAGTGGACTGATCGACTTGCCTTTCTTTCTCTTGACGCTCTTTTTGTTGCATTGTCAATGCATCCCTCTACTCGTCTTGTTTACCCAGTCTCCCTCAGCCCAACGCCACTCTACTTTGCAAACGCATGGCAGGACGGCACAACGGATACCCTGGCAGCACATTAGAAGCAAAACACCAACTCTGACACGGCCCGACCTGCATCTCACCTGCGACTTGCAGCCGCGCTCCAAGAGTGCATATATTGCCTCAGCTTGACTGGCATCATGCCACCACGGCTGTAGCCAATAAACGAATCTCGAGATGATCCTCTCTACACGCGACGACACCCTCCAGATTCAACTCTCGCCAACCGTTCGAACCGTCACTTCCAGTTGCATACTACAACAAAGTAAATACGCGACGCACTCATTGCTCGCTGTGGAGTCACCATCTCTCCCCTCCACCGAGACCTCACCAGACACACCTGCATGGTGATGACGCTGTCAAAGGCAAGAGTCAAGATGCAATCTTCCATAACAGAGGCCAAGAGGCCCAATCACTGTCCAATGTCCAACGAGTCCTCCCTCGGACTTATCAAAGGCAACGTGACCAACCGTCTAAATACTGGACTCGCTCCACACCGTCACAAGCCCAGAAAAGTAACAGCCTTTCTACTTAGGCCCAGATTAGCATCACCGTAATGCGGATTCATGAAAACGCCAGCGCGTGCCTTACAACCTCAGCAAGCAAGACACCAGCCCTGTGCTCCACCGTAATGAGTTCGCCAGTCGCTAGTAGGCTGCACGAGTGTCAAGTACAAGCTCTCAAGTTAGACATCAGACCAGCTTCATGCATGCGCCCGCTTAATGGTCTCTCTATTACTTCCAATGCCGAAATTTCCTAATCATCGCTCGACCGTAAGCAATTCAAAATTGTCGAGGCCAAGAACACCTGCCGCGATCCGCAGAGCCCATGACATGCAAAGCGGGTCCTCTCTGGTCAATGACTTCAGCGCCGTCAACATTGACACCCAAAGTACGAGAGACGAGAGAATGGGTTCACATTAGCGCAACAGTGGTGTTTGTTTTCCCTTGATATCAACAGTGACGTTATTGTCTCCTTTGCATTTGCGAATATTTTTACCAATCCTTGCTCTTTCCAGGCGGCGGCGGATCCTCAACCGTACTACTAGCAGCACGAGGCCAAGAAAAAGACAGTCGAATTCAGTCTTCAGGAAACGATTCAGACAGAGCATTGCCAAGCTAGCCACATATATGGTTGGATGAGCCAAGGACCGGGTACTTGACAGGTCGCCCTTGATAGTGGACACCATTTCGCCAGCCTTCTCGCCACAACAAGAGATATCACGTATCATGCCGCCGCCCTTTGTGCACCAACGCGCTGTTCTTGTGACGTCGAAGCCATGCATGCGCCTACTATTAGTGGGATGAGTCCAACGGTGGTCCCCTTGAAAAGGGAGCCAATTCATTATCCAGCTCACACTAACTAGTCTTACATTTGGGGCCAAAACATGCGACTAGTGCAAGACACACAAAGGTGCGCCTCTCTGCATGCGCCTTGTTTTTGCCAAAGCAATGCGTCGCGAAAAAGAGGCTGACAGCTCACACAGTAGGGGGGACCACCTGCTGTCTTTTTTTTTTTCTTTCTTTTTTTTTCTTTTTTTTTCCTTGTGCAACACTTCGACCAACATCCGCCGTCGCGACACTCTCAATCATCAATGCTCTGGTCTGCTTCCAATGCATCCCCCGTCTCAGGATGTCGTCTTATCTTCTCCCTGGAGAACCCCTTCATGAAAACCCTTGTTTCTTGGAAACCACCAGTCTGGTTGATGGTCTACTGCAACTTGCAATCACACAGTGCCTGCCTCAAGTCCATCGTATGCCAGCCAAAGTGGATCGTGTTTCGTACCTGAGAATGTTGGGCTGGCAGATGAGGCTGCAAACCGCTTTGCTGGTTGCTGGTTTGCGCTTACCAGTGTGCGGCTCAGCTTGCTCAATCTGGCCAAACGGCCGTGCAACCATACCCCTGCGCCAAGCAGCCCTGGCATCTCCTTCACATTGCCAGTGCTCAGGACGTGAGACGGTAGATGTGTACGACAGCATAAATAACAGAACCTCTGTAGCAACAGACGCGATAATCAGACAAGGGATTGCTGTCAAATCTCAGACAGACACGCCAGACTATGGCACAAGACGTCTGAAGATCAGCCACACTATATCGGCATGGCATGCCCGTCTCAGCTGCCCTTCGAGACGATTCGCCAAGGCCTTATTTCCGACAAATAATTGTCATGCTTCCGGATTCCGTTGCGGTAATCGTGACGGCTCAATCCACCATAAAATAGCAGCGACTGGTGTCATGCCTCATCATGCATGGTGCAACAGCCTAGCGGGCGATTGGACGCAAAAGGAGTTATGCCTTTTGTTGGCTTACCAGTGTTAGCTGGTAAACAGCTGCTAGCCACAGCGGGCATCGCTCGGCCCGGGCTCTATCGGCAGCGCCTTCCATCACTCTTCCATTTGCTGGTCAGCGCCGACTGGGTGGGCTTGGGGAGGTCAATGCGACCCATGACGGACAGCATGGCTATCACCACATCACCTTTGATTGAACTCGGACGGCTACAGGGAAAGAGCAACAATATCGTTGTTCTACGCCAGGTACGAGAGAATATTCTCACTTCTCACTATGCGTGCATTATATTGAAATAAAAATCTGTAATCCAAGGTGCGCAGTTTCTCAGCCCTCACGCATCGCACCTCGGCTTCCACGCACCACCTCGGTTAACATTAAATCAGGCCACTCTTTGCTCACCTTTGCTTGCATGATTGCTCGGGGCTCTACCAGAAGAGCCGGGATATCTTAACTTCAAGATTGCTAATTGTCAGCTAAGACCACATGTTGATGCGGCTCAAACGAGTCTATGGCCCAACCGGCCGTCTTGGATAATAAGACGTCATCATTAGGTCGGTCCCCTCAACATGTGCATCGACAGCTACAGCACTGTTGCGCTATATCACAAGGATCAGCTAGTTATGGGTTTCAATCTCACGACAGCCCATGCGGTGAGCTCTGCGGTCTCACTGGTCGAGAGCGGTTATGCTGTGTGATGAATACGCTCCGCGTCGCAACGACGGCTCCAGAAATGGACTCCATCTGTGCGCGAATAAGCCATCACAACTCACATGTTGTGCCACTCTAATAACTCTGCAGTTGTCTCCGACCGCCGGGCCCAACCTTTTATTTTCCGTACCCGCATCCTCGATTGATCACGTTATGCATCCACGCTGCTTTAAGCCCAGGGTCTTGCCGCTTCTTTGACTATGGTGGGGAGATGAGGTTGGAAAACCATATCAATCGAGGTGCGAGGTTAGCAGCCTTGTGCAAACACAGTAGTTGTGCAGTGAGGCAATGCAACCGAGAGAATTATCAGGTCCGTTGCTTTCTATTGGTCCTTCCTTGGCTTCTTTGCTTCTGTTGCCATGGGGTGACTGTCGTCACATTCAAGGAGACGCGCCGGCAACGGCTCTTGGCCAGTGCCCACGCACATCTTGGCGTCCACAGTCAATGGTTTCGAGTGTCCTTTTTTTCCCACGCCAAATGCCTCGACCTCTTCTGCTCCGTCCGGAAGAGTTAGAGCCGATAAACCACAAAAAGAAAGCATCGCGCGCATGAGAGAAGAGACGATGACAAAGGAGCAAAACATTGGTTTTGCTAATGCAAGCCCAAATGTGGCGTACTTTTGGTGTGTAACTAGCACGTAACAGACAGCAACGGCTCACTTCCGGGACACGGCCTGAGCTAGGCCCGGTCCCGCGTGGATGTGATGGAGTAATGGTGCCAGTGGAGGATTTTCTCACTTGACCACCTTGGTAGCTTGAAGGCCCTATTGCGACAAGGCGCGGCACCGAAGAACCAAAAGGCTGGCTCGTCTTTTCGCACATCCCAGAAAGTAGTGGACATGGGCCCCCCCAGAGGTTCTAGCCCCAGGCTGGTGATATCCTTGTCATCATTGTTTGGGCTGCGGGCGCGAGGGCATGCTAGACATGGCTAATACACTGTCAATGCATCAATGGCAGACGCAAAAAGCAAAATTTCTCGCTGCATAGGAGAAGACATGTTTGTTGGTAGCGATTCCATCAAAGCGGTCTGGTTGTTTAATTTCTCCCTGGCCTGGGCAAGGGTTCGAGTTGAGAATCGGCATGGCCGGGCGAACTGATGCCCACAACATGTTGTTTTCGCAAAAAGATTTTGCAGCAGACCAATCGAACAAACCCATGGATTTAGGCTTGGATATCTGTCTTGCCCTTTTCCCCCGAAAAGAAGGGGCAAAAGTGGCCATGCCAGGAAGCCAGTCTTTCCGGGGAGGCGGAGCACACTGACTGAGCCAGGTGAAGATGTATGAATAGACAGTGGCTTTTCATTCGCGGCGTTGGTAAATTACCGTCGTTTATTTAGTGTACTTTGTTGAAGTCGCACTAATAACAGCCGATACAGACTCTCAGACTCCGCCCGCTGCCAACAACCAGCACAGACATTTCCTGAACTGATGTTCAGCTTGGAGATTGCAGCATGTAAGCGTTGCCATCCTCGACACTTGATTCCGAGACAGTAACATGTAGATTGTTCACAGAACCCTCTCATTCAGCCTACGCTACTGCACAAGTCAGACTCTTAGCGTTACATAGCGCGCGGCCCAGCTCTTTGGGTTTTCCTGGACGGCCTATTGTTCTGGTCCGTTACTCTTTTCTTTAGCAGCAAGCTTAATGATTACGTTAGTGAAAGGGGGCGGAAACATATGGCAAAGAGAGGGGGCCAAACAATAGGTAGCTACTGTGGGTGAGGCCTGTCGCGCAGGACGGCTGGCGGACGCGACGAGATTTGAGAACCAGCGGGAACTGATTCGGGAAGAACTGCGGCCGCCATTATTGAGAAGAAACGAATGCGTGTGAATAGCAGATCTGAAGAGAGGCCTTCCGAGGTCCAGAACTTTTCGATAGTGCTTGCCCATCCCCCACCTTTTTCTTTTCTCTCTTTTCGCCGCCTCGTCTCTCTACATCTCGATATGGATATCATGGGTACCGCGGATGAAGTGATCTTATACTCCTCACATTATCTGTACACTTGGCGGCTTTTTGAGCACTTTCATCCCAGCACCCAGAGTAGCATTTGAGAGTTCCAATACCTTGGAAACTATAAGAATAGATAGTACGGATAAGCATCGTATATTTCTTCGTCGAATTTCGACATCAAGATTAGTTTATAGCTGTTGGAGGTGTTCCTTTACCGCTGAAAAAGTTGTCAGCTACACAAGCGGTTTTTTTTGTCACCCACTTGCCTTTGACATGGCCAAACTGTTTCTGTCAAACCAGTCAATCGCGTGTCGCAATCTCGGAACTGCTGAAAACTCAAACAGTCTTACAGTACATGTTTGACGTGGTATTAGCCTGCGCGTGCACAGGCCAGCTGTCGAGTTCATCGCGGCTGCTTTGGTTCATTGTTTAGGTACGCCCCTCCTCTCTAATTCGGCAATTGAGCCGTGTGCACCAAGCCAAGAAAAAAAGAGAAAGGCCGAGGCAAACATGAGGAAAATAGAGGAAGAAGAAAAAATTTCCTAAGCGAGATAAATATTGCCGCCGCTAAAGAAGTAGCATAGTCTCGAACCGAGCAACAAGAGGGGGTAGGGGGGGGTCTGCAGTAACTTAGTATGCACAATCAAAGTCAGCACCTCATCATGATCGAATAAGGGGGCGCAGCGGCTTCTGGACCTAACTACAAATTGGTGCAGAGAGTGTTGATTGGACTGGTCGCGTCGCATCCGGCCCTGCTCTCGGTGGTGTCTGTCCTCTGTCCGGGCCGCATCAGGGGAAGTGTGATGGATGAGATTCAGCGCTTTCTTGGTCCGAAAACAGATGTATATTGCCTTTAACCTATCAACTGTTTGATGCAAATGCTGTCGTTTGAATGCAGAAGTAACTGCTGGGGGCGTGGGGGGGCGTCATGTTGCATTGCAGTGCAGTCGCTGCTCTGCCTCTGCACTGCAGCTTCGGCGTCCACCGATGCCGATTTGCATGCATGAGGCTATATATCATCGGCCATTATGATCTGGAATAGCGTACGGAGTGCATGCATTGACTTTGATGACTCGGCAATTCGTCGCCGTCCCCGTGGAGGATCCAAGGCGTGAATGATGACTCCTTCGCCGTGCTCGGTTTGTGCAACTGTTGGCACTGGTGACTCTTGTTGAGTAGGAGACAGTGAGATTTGAATAGAAGAAACCTTTAAGCACTCTATGGCGCTTCTTGGCATGAAATGCTTGTTTCAAGAGCCCTGTTACATAGCTTTACTGGTATCAAGGGATTTCGAACATGCATTGTTCGTTGCTGCTGCGGCTCCTGCTATTGTACATACATTTCTCGTCGCACACGGCTCATTGCATCCACCTTTGTGCCTAGGGCGCTGCTTGGATACCCGTATGACTTTTCGATAGATTGAGTGACATGCAGCTCTCCACCCCTGCTACTTGCATCCCTGTGCCAATCACTGCAGGTAACGAAAGGAGTGGGAGTCCAAGACTGTTCGTATTCCTTAGCTCTTTTCGGTCTTCTATTTGATCAGACAGCAGGAAGTTGCCTATCCCAATTCTTCTTTTTAAAAAAGCATCACATCTCATATTTGCCGGATGGTGATGCCGAAAAATTGGACTCTAACAGAAACCTCGTTTTTGTCTCGGATAATTGCGTGTCTCACTTGGCAGCATGTTTGGTACTAAAAATGAGCAGTCCACTCAAATACTACTGTGACAACTGTGTGATTTCTCTGCCCTCTCTCTTCAGCGATGCCCCGTTCAAGAATGGGATTGTCTAGCGTGTGTTCGGCAGTTGAGTCTTTGTCTAGATCGACGAGATGACGAGATGACGAGACGCGCCGGAGGGCGCGCAAGCCGCCAAGGGTATCTCATAATGGCCATTAGCAAAAAGGATGAGTGCCCCCACGAATCTCAAACGGCGCCTGTCCCGTTTGTCGAAATATTACTGCTCCAAAAAAGCGGCTTCGCCTGCAAGGACGGGAGGATTTCATCCGATGCTCGAGTCATTCGAGACAGAATAACTGATGATCATCTTGACACTTGGGGGGGGGGGGGGG